>OMLB01016714.1:7322-17335 GCA_900302555.1 Myripristis jacobus
AAATATAGATAGAGCTGTATAGATCTAAACATATACCTGCATTTCAGGCAGAAATGATGCTTTTTCTAAGTCTTCTAAGTCTACATGTTATATTAACTTGTAGTAACTTACGCATTCAGAGACTTTGCTGCCTCATAGACCCCGACAGTGATGCAACCTTGAGGTAACGCAGCGCTGAGGACTTCCTCCAATGCTTTTGACACAGATTCCATTCTGAGGAGATGGTGGGTTCATCATTATTAGTAACATAAACAACTAGCAACTAGGCATGCTGTATAACATTAAATCAAGCTAATTAGTCCTACTGAATGGTCATTGCTCGCTGCACACTGAAACTTGCCACTATGCATGAAAGGACGGGTTTTGCTCGTCAAGCATTCATATTAGGCATCAAGATATTGAACGCCTTATCAAATATATAGCCTAAGTAAAAAATTAAAGTTGGAGAAGCCTTGCTGGACCTGTTAAACAAAATAGATGCAAAAAAATCCAGCTGATTGAGCGCAGAATTTCGCCCACATGAGATCAGCATCTAAGACTGGTCCCAGGTTAAACAAAACAAAACAAAATAAAACTTTACATCCCGGGAAAGGAAAAAAAAAATGCCCACCGAGAAGAACAATGCAGCAAAAGCATGTGACATACTTTTCTGAAGAATTATCTCCACTGGTTTCCTCAAAAGTCATATTGCACATCCGATCGGGCAGGTGTCCCAGAATATCCACAGCGGAGTTGCAGCTCCTGTTGTTCCAGTAACGACGAGTCCGGGCAGACTGGCCGTGCAGCGACCGAGACTATAATAAGAACTGTTGGCTCGTCCTCTGCCTCTAGTGGGAAAATCAGTCTGGTCCTCGTAGCTCATTTGCATAAACCAGTCCCATTGGTCAAATGTAAATGAGGGTTTCATTTTTCAAGTTGTCCGGGTCAATTGCGGCATCCAGTGGCTCTAACACGCAACTACTGATCCATGTGACGTCCAGTGGTGAGTAGGCGCAAATCAGAGTGAATCACAAGGTCCCTCTCCCTTGAGAATAAAGGATGTTAATCACATCTGAAACAGCGATTAAATCAGTGACCATACCTTTTAATGATGACTAATCATGATGATGAAGAACATAATTTGAAGAATGACTTTGCATCTAATTTTGCAATCATTTTGCAATAATAACAACTGTAATGGTGTTATGAAATTCTTTTTTGCTGTCGAAAATCTAGGTACCCAAGATCAACCAAGACTCAAACAACCAGAACCAGCTACTTATAAAGACTGATTATGAATTGTGCGTTGAGAAGTGATTTCACTGATTTTTTGTTGGCTGACATTTCATCGTGCAAGTTGCATGGTAAGTTATATTTTTACTGTTGCTATATGTCACCAAACCCATAGCGAACATTAAAAATGATGATGCAAACCCAGTTCATGTTTTTCATTGGATGGAACTCCAAAAACCAATCAGTTGCATGGAGCCAAGTTGCATGATAAAGTTTCACATGTAACATCGTCCTAAGAGTAACAGTTTCTCTGGAGGTGCAACCAAGAGCGTATGCCAAGGTAGGTAGGTCAAATGAGAATCATTTGGACAGCAAATGAGTTAGTGATGTTCTGTCTGTTTTTAAAGTAGAATGAAAAAACAACAGAACAACAGAACACCCCCACCCCTTCCTGCCCCTCTGACCCCCATCTAAAGACAAATGTATTTGCCTAGCAGATTAGGACATAACAGTGGGGGGAATGAAAACTGTTCAGAAAAGCCACTTGCATTGGTGTACTGAATGAAATAGCAGGGAAAGTGAACTAGTCCTCATTTTACTGCATGGAGACCCAACAGACTTCAGTTTTGGACAATACTTATAGCTTACTGGACATTTATACATGTATTTTTCCACATATCTTTCACCCATGAATATAGACAGATATGATATTTGGATAATCAGTAAATATAGGCCTACTATATGGATAAAAGTATTGGGCCACACCACTTATTCATTAAATTCAGGTGTTTAATTCAATTCAATTTTATTCCCATTGCCACAGGTATGTAAAATCAAGCAGCTAGCCATGCAGTCTGCCTTTACAAACATTTTTGAAAGAATGGCTCGTTCTAAAGAACTCATGAATTCCAGAGTGATGCTGTAATAGTAATGTAATAGGATGGCACCATTGCAACAAGCCAGTTTGTGAAATTTCTTCTCTACTTGACATCCCACCATCAACTGTAAGTGGTATTATTGCAAAGTGAAAGCATTTAGGAAACACAGCAACTCAGCCACCAAATGGCACACTATGTTACGTTACAAAACCTCCTCTGGCGTTAACATCAGCACAAAAACTGTGTGCCGGGAACTTCATGGCATGGGTTTCCATGGCCAAGCAGCAGCATGGAAGCCTCACATCACCGAGCACAATGCCAAATGTTGGATGGAGCGGTGTAAAGCACTCCACCACTGGACTCTGGAGCGGTGGAAACGTGTTCAGTGGAGTGATGAATCACGTTTCTCTATCTGTCAGTCTGATGTATGAGTCTGTGTTTGGTGAATGCCAGGAGAGCATTACCTGCCTGACTGCATTGTGCCAACTGTAAAGTTTGGTGGAGGAAGGATAATGCTATGGGCTTGTTTTTCTGGGGTCGGCCTCAAACCCTTAGTGCCAGTGAAGGGAAATCTTGATGCTTCAGCTTACCAAGACATTTTGGACAATTCTATGACTCCAACTTTGTGGGAAGTTTGGGGAAGGCCCTTCTCTTTTCCAGTATGACTGTGCCCCAGTGCACAAAGCAGCTCCATAAAGGCATGGCTGGCTGAGTTTGGTGTGGAAGAACTTGACTGGCCCACACAGAGCCCTGACCTCAACCCCATCCAACACCTTTGGGATGAACTCAAATGAAGACTTTGAGCCAGGCCTTCTTGTCCAACATCAGCGTCTGACGTCACAAATGCTCTTCTGGATGAATGGGCAAACATTCCCACAGACACACTCCAAAATCTTGTAGAAAGCCTTCCCAGAAGAGTGGAAGCTGTTCTAGCTGCAAAGGGGGAACCAACTCCAAATTAATGCCTATGGATCTAAAATGGGATGTCATAAAAGTTGCTGTAGGTGTAATGTGTAGGTGGTCCTGTACTTTTGCAGATACAGTGTACTACCTGATACTTGCAGTAACACCTTAAGTGGCCAGCAGGGGCGCTCTACATCCTTTTTATGAGACATGGAAGTAGGCTTCATATTTGAGAAAAAAAAAAAATCAGCTCCGATTGCCTTTCAGCTCTGACTCAGAATCAGTTTCTCTGAGCTTCTTCCCGTATTTAACCACCACTGAGGAAATTTCCAATCTGACCGCAGACCAGTAGACTGTGGACAGATTCCTACTACGAATCTGGACGACTGTGACGATATTCGCCTCTCCTGCATCTTCCTCCCAGGCAACGTGGCAAGCTGTAATACATTAAAGTTTTGTTTGTTTGTTTGTTTCACATATAACCGGCTATTCAATGACACGGTGCGGTTTTTCAGGTCGGGATGACTTAAACTGCAACTATCGGGATTTTTGATTGCACTTAAACATGGTGTGATTTCATGTTTTATAGTTTTATATCCCTCTGTGGGTGCAGCTGTCAAACTCCTCAGGGCGTGCTCCAGTGTTTACTTTCAACTCTACTTTGCCGGAGAACACATGGACTGGGATATAATGTTTATAAACCGAGACGAAGGTCAGAAATTATACAGCCCGAACAGTGATGATGCTTTTTTTCATTTCTCAAGTCAAGATTATTCGCTTTTCTCCTTTTTTCCGCCCATCCATCGCCGAGCTAGTGCGTGTATATAGCCTACAGAGGTCTCTTCAGTGTTTTTGAACTTTATCCCCTTGTTATCATGCTGGCAACTGATCTCCTAAGTTCGTGTTGTCTTTGCGTGTGAAATGATGTGGCAGTCGCGGCTGTACTTTGACTGCGTCTGGGACCGCAGGTAGCAGTAAGTACTTGGAAATTGTATTATCAAATAATATAATTGCGGGGGAAAAGGTTTTTCATACACATCAGAAACACTCAAGTTTTTGGAATTGTGCTCCTGGAAGTGGAATTGCAAATGTGTAATTTACATGGTCTCAGACAGTAAAGTGAGTTAGAGGTAAGGGTGAAGCGAGAGTGGGACCAGCATGGATCCCAGAGGTCACCAGTGGCCGGAGTCTGGCCGTCACTCCCGCAGAGGGAGAGACAGAGAGGACAGCTACAGGTACCGGGACAGGGACCAGAACTACCCTCCACCTGACCCCAGGGAGAAGGAGAGGCAGTGGGCTCATGCAGATGCACGCTACAGGGCCTACTACACCGGGCCTGCTGCAAGACCGGACCACACACCCGGCTCTTACAGCAGCCAGCAGTATGCTTATGGCTATGGCCGAGCAGAGCACTCAAGACCTCAGTCCAGGTGTGTACAGTCATGCAGCCCTCCACACAGAAGCAAAACCAGTTGGATTTCAAGTTTAGAACAAATGGTCTGCAGTATTATCTAGGAAAATTAAAGCTACCATGTGTGTCTGTGTGTGTTTGGTTGAATGACTGACAACAGATACCAGTTTAACAGGTGTTGCATAGAACTTATTTAACAGTGACTGTTCAAAGCATGAAGGACATGTACTCTTTCCACACTGATGAGGTAAATTTAGGTAAAAGTGTTCTATCTCTCACTGATTTCCCCTTTTATAAATCTATTTCAAAAACAGGAGATGCAGATGAAGAGTATCACATGAGTTAGTGAAAGATTTTTTTAGGCGTTTAGACTAGGTTACTGAGATATGGGTTGCGCAAAAGGGTGCAAAAATGATGTGCAGGAAGATGTCCCTAATATTTTGTACATTGAATGTCATGATGTGATACGATACACAGTGACAAAAGGGTACACTTGTTGCTTTCAGGCATGGGTACGACTATCCACCCCACGGCCACAGGGAATACAGGGAGAATTATGGTTATTATGACCATGAATATTACAGAGGACAGTATGGGCACGCAGGTACGGCGACACTGGTATTAATACAACAAACAAAGCTTTTATTACCACTGTGCTACACCCTACATCTTTAAGAAAACACTATAGCACTTTCTGTCATTTATGATCATTCAGATGCCGGCCAGTGGATTCCCCAAGACTCGTGGAGATCGGACCGTTATCATGAAAGACCGTACGAGCAGGAGCCTTCAGGGAGCTCCTACACAGAGGAGTACAGGTGAACTGCCAGACTGCATTTCTTGTATTACATATGTATTATTTGTGTGCAGCGGTCCATTGAAGCTACATCACAAATTTTCAAACCCAAGATGCCATTGTTTTGTGGTTACACCATTACATCAAAATATTTAGGTGTCTTGTGCATCATTTTATACAAATTTCCCTGTAATTCGGAAAGGCATTTTTGGTGTCTCTGGGATCATTAGGAACTCCACTAGAATTTAAAATTAACCTCTGTGGGTTTGAACAAAGCTCAGCGGTGCAGCATGCATTTGCAATGATGAACCCACCAATGGGAACAGTGGAGCTGAAGGGGTTTTTAAAGCGTTAATCTGCATGGTGCCGTTTTTATTTATTTTGGGGACATCCTTATTGACAAGACATGTTTTTGAACTGCACATAAAGAGGTATAGTTTGAAACTCAGTTGTGTTACTTTAATTCTTTTAGGTATGACCAACAGAGAGACAGCACGCAGCACTACCTCAGTGACTATCAGGATACTCCCTCCAGAGATAATGAAGAGGTTTCCTCTTATTGCCCCGGGAACCTCGCAAGTTCCAAAAACTCAGGGCTCTCTTCTAGCAGCTACGAGCTGAGTCAGTACATTAATGGAGCTGAGCATAGTGACGCTGCCCCACAGTCCATTCATGCCATATCTGATGCAGGTAGGCATACAGTTAATGAGTGTTTATTCGTTTGTGTTATCAAAGACGTATTTTGTTGAAGGATCATTGTAGTGGTAATGTCTGATTAGTGATACTTAATCTTCTGTGCTTCATATCTCCTCAAATCATGTACCTGTGTCAGTGCATCAGATGACAGCTCCCATGAAATACACAATCCCTCATCCTGTTGTCAGCTTTGGGCCAGCAGGCCAGCTGATCCGGGTCACTCCGGGCTTTTCCTCACAGGAGAACACTAGCCAGCTGGAAATCCACAGTTTGGAAGTAGGTTGAATATAAGCCAGTGGTGATAACAGCATTTGGAGATTTTCTGGGGAACCACTGTTATTTCTCTGTCTATAAACTCCAAAAGGTTTTTTTTGTCAGTGTGATAATCTTTATTTCTGCATAAAGGTCATTCTTGGTGAGACACAGGATCAGCTGGAGATGAGAAAGTTCCCGGGACCCTTAACAAGGTACTGCTTTGCCATTTTCTTGCTGAAATTCCGAATCTTCAAACATTTGCTCCTTGCCTGTTCATTGTTTTCTTATGCTAGCACAGTATACGCCAGTGGTGCCCAACTCAGTCCTTAAGATCCCTCTGTTCTGCAGGGTTTTGTTTCAGCTCTACTCATTCACACCTGATCTATTTAAGGGCTTCATGCTGATTGGTTGAATCATATCTACCTGAACAGGGCATGCATGAAGGTGTATAGGCCTTAATTGGGTCATGTGTGCAAGAGTAAAGCTGAAACCAAAACCTGCAGGACAGCGGCATCTTGAAGACTGGGTTGGGGACCACTGGTATACGTCATATCATGAGTGTCCCTAAAGTCCATTGAGTGACGCCAAATTGTGCATGTTCATGACGACCGTAACATGTTATAGCCTTTTTGGGGTCATTCTAAACTCCTTTATATGAACATCCTAATTCTGAGTCAGTCTCCATTTCACCTTTAGGTCATTCACCCTCAGCTTTAGGTTAACAACAAAACCACGTTAAGCACGTTAAACACATCACAATTTTTGAGCATTTTCTGTATTTTCCATTAGAATTATTTTAATGTTTGTATGCTCTTTACTCATAGTTCTGGTTTCTTAGGCCTTGGCTTTTGCCCCTTTAAATATATCATAGAAAGCAGACAGCTGACTATATTACTTCCATTATCTCCAGTTGTTTGCCTTCACTGACTGCTATGACAGCCAAAATATTACATTATGGAATAATCTTTTCAAAAGTACTTATGCAATTGTGTTTCAAAACAGATTTTTTATTAGCTCTGTGGGTTAATTTCCAAATTCAATATTGGAACAATCCCCCCTTATTGTTTTTCCCCTTTTTGAAGGGAAGACTTGCACAAAATAGATGCCATTGAGTTTGCCCACCAGAGGGCAGGAGACTGCACGAGAGATGACCAACTACCAGACAAGAGCTCTGCTGCGCTCTTGTGGAACCTGCTGATACTGCTGTGCAGACAGAATGGAGTAAGTTGATCATGTCTGGTTGATCTAATATCTAAAAATAATATGACTTGCCATGAAATTGCTATCAAATGTATGATCTCATGTTTCTCTCTGAAAGTAATATCATAATGTTTTTGTGGATTAAGCAAATAGTTGGGTCAGATATCGCAGAGCTGCTGGTCCAGGACTCGCATCCACATGGAGCTTTGAATGCAGATGCTGCCGCGCTCATTGACTTCAGCGACGGGCCGATGCCTGAGACACAGCCCTGCAGGGGTGAAGATCTGCTGACCGGGGGTCCAACCAGCACCAGCACTGAGACTTCAGAGCAGGCCCTGCAGAGTTACACTAAACTGCTCCTGGCTGGAAGAAAGAAGGTTTCAACCACTGATTATTAAAGGGATAGTTCACCCATTTTGAAAAATTTGATATTATTTCACTTACCTTCAACTTGGTTATGCAGGACACTAGTGGTGCTATCTTCCTTTAATTGTTACTGAGTACTGCATACTGGCTGGATGCTCCAGAAGCGCTTTCCTCTGGTTAACATTTTTCAAAATCAACACCTTAATCCACTCAGAGAAGGTTTAAGAGGCTGATGCGCAGAGGAATCACTTGCCAAAATGAAAATGCACACGCAATTACTGAGTGCACGCGGATGATAGTTTTGCTCAGATTACTGTTTATGACTGTACTTTTCCTGTTAACAACTTCTCGTAATTTCTACATTTCCTGTATCACTCCACGCCAGAGCAGCAGAGGCCACTGCAGAGACAGGAGTAAATAGCTTGAGTTTGCTATCCTTCGCTCTCTTCATTAAACACACACATGCACAAAAATAGCAACTTTCTCCTAAAGTAATAAAAGATAGCTGGCAAGTAATATTGTGGCTGGCTTCTTCTTATCCTCTGCTGCTCTCTCTCACACGCTGTACATACCTTTCAAGGCAGCAGCCAGCCACTGTTGTAACTGAGGACCAGCACAGAAAAGTGAGACCATAATTTCTTTAAACGGACACATTTTTTAAGCCATTTCAGGCTGTAAAAATCCTGCTACAGATCACCGAACTCAAAATGGGTTTATCAAACAGTTTTAGCAGATTAACATTTTTAAGAATGTCAGCCAAGGGGAAGTCCACCTCATTGTCTCGAGGCACTGATCACTGGCCATTCACCAAGTAAAATAATATTACATTTCATTTTATTACATTTTATTTTTATATTAAAGAGAAGTGAAGTTTTGTATTATAGCTACAACTGATCCTGTAGTTAAAGGTCATGTCATGGATATCATCTTGCTGTGCCCCGATCTGACTCTATGTTCCTTATCTGCCCCCTATGTGATTTCTAAGGAGGCCTTGGAGTCGGCCATGAGCAGCGGCCTGTGGGGTCATGCACTTTTCTTGGCTAGCAAGATGGACAACAGGTCTTATACCACTGTACTGAACAGGTGAGTTAACACAAGGTCGTCTAAGACATGACAGCTGCAAGAAAAAGGTCACACAGTCCTGTTCAGGTCCACAGGCAAGTGGTAATTTGTGAAGAAATTGCACCTCTTACTAAACTTAGATACCTAAGGTCCACATGAAATGTGTCACCGCAACAAGAAAATATGGGCAGTATTTTCACTACATGTGCATGTTCCAGTACACATGAATTACAATGTGTTGTGAGCTACAGTATGTTTGATCTTTAATTTTCATGACTGACAAAATCATCATGTAAATTGTAGATATTTTTTCATGGCGATGTGTTTGTATTTTAGAAATGTTTCATCACATTTTTAATGGGAATGATGATTCCATGGAAGAGGAAACTATTATCGTTTCCGATATTTCCCCGTGTGGAATACTTGTTGAGACTATTTAATGACGAGAAAATCAATCAGAGGCAGTGATACTGTACATCATAGGGCTACAGTCAAGACTTAGGCATGAAGAGTCAGACAAATACTTACACACTTCTAAAAGACTTGTAAAGCCTGTGGTTGTAAGTTCATTTGGCAGGGGAGGGAGGAAACAAGACAGATCAAGAATGAGATTTTAAATAATAACACATTATACTGTAAATAAAGTCATCAGCTCAGTTGTCATTTCCCCCTCAGGTTAGATTAAATAAATAAATGAGACAGCACACATACTTTATATCGTGGCCCTAACTCCCTATGTCCTGTAAACCCATTCCCCTGTTGCCCAGTCTTGGACCCGCATCCTGGCCCCCATCCACCGTCCCTCTTCCAGGACCCCATAGATGGACGATGCACCTAGGGATTTAAGATTAATTATAGAATGATCCCAGCATGACATATTATCAGGTTCAGCATGGTGCAAATTAGATGCTCAGCTCTCCATGTTGGCTATATCATCTCTGTACATTCAGAGATGTCCATCAATGGACTATTAGCCTCTTGGCAACCTGAGATGTCACTGTCTGACACCGAGTTCCAGGCTGGTTCCAGGTTTGAGCTGTCATCAAGTAACAAGACAGCTGCTGGATATGGAATCTGTTTGGACATTATGGTGCACAGAAAATCACTTCTTCCAGCAGTCCACAACCCCTGGGCACATGGGGCATCAGAGTACACATTGGTGAGGGGTATGTCTTTCATTTTATACATGCAAATGAAAAGCATGTATGTCCAAAAGCTTAAATCTGGGTCTAAA
>OMLB01016714.1:17355-30870 GCA_900302555.1 Myripristis jacobus
AAAAATAAAAATAAAATTAAATAAAAAAAAAAAAAAATCAGACATGTCAGAAGAAGGGCTTGTACCTGAAACATCACATGTGGTGGCAACATAAACTGAAGTCTCATTCAAGGAAGTGGCATGCAAGGGAACTAAGTGCTAAGTTAACTTTTATCCTTTCATAGTGTTTGAAATGACTTTTGGGATCAGAACATCTGTCAAGATAAAAACATGCTGCTCTGAAGCCATATAAAACAATGGGAATTATGCCACCGCCTCTGCTGCCTCCCAGTGTGATCGCTGCCTTATTCCACGTTAGGCTGCCTTTCAGAGTGGAGCCATTAGTGGATGCAGCCGCCTTCCACACTCTGACAACTGGTGGTGGCTTAGAGGAAGCCTTTACTAGCACTGAGTCCACTGCACACACCACAGCCCTTGGCCTTGTCAGTGCTGTTTGAAACTGTGTTTGATATCTGATAGGCCTATATTTTGACATATTTTATCAATCATTTGCAAGATGGCCAATGTGCAACCTTTGTATTAATTAGTCAATGACAATACATTTCTTCTGTGAGCTCACACAATGCCATCACTACTTTTTAGATAGATAGATAGATAGATAGATAGATAGATAGATAGATAGGGCTTAATTTGTTAAAACATGGATGAATAGAATGTGGTAAATTAAAACTATTATTATAGTCATAAGGTCAGTTACTTCTGCCCAGTGGTTTTCATTGTTTGTTTTGCCCCCGGGTTACTGAAGCTTGCATGTGTAGACTCAATAGTACAGTAGAGAAACCATTAACACTGTCTTGCAGGGTGTAAATCATCTGGCCTTGACTTCGATTTAGCTATATTTATTACTGTGAATATGACTCTGGCATGTGCAGTATGACATATCTCCAAAATGATGCTTTTGCTGTGTGAAAGGCACGGTGATTGACACAGAAGATGTTTACACTATATCGTTGAGCCACAGACTCTGTGAACTAGATACCGCGTAGCCTAATCCATTTACAGTCTATTTTGGCATCCTCAGCAATATGTCCCATATGTCCGGGCCACTCAAGAGGGGGCCACAGGATTGAGGAGTGCCTGGGGGAGGGCTGGGAAATAGCAAGGTTGGCATATCAGCTGCACTTGATAGGAAGCAAGATGCCTTCAAGCTGCGGTGTTTGTTTTTTGCCGCACTCCTACTCATAATATGCAACGCTGCCTGTAGCGCTCTGTGTTTTCTGAGCTGTGCCATGATGCGTTGTTTCTGCCTGCAGGTTTACAGGCCAGCTAACAGCCAACGACCCCCTCCAGACCCTCTTCCAGCTGCTCTCTGGTAGAGTCCCTGCTGTAGCCACGGTAACACAAGGCCACAAACACTGACTAAACCCTCACTCATATTACCCTAGCTGGTTTCATTTGAATGTGATATTCTGTGTCCAGTGCTGTGGAAATGAGAAATGGGGAGACTGGAAGCCCCACCTAGCTGTTATGCTCTCCAATGAGACAGGAGATCCTGCCCTGCAGCAACGGGCTATCATCACCATGGGGGACACACTAGGTACGAACTTACTGACAGATTTTAATACTGGTTTTTCATTGACACGTTAACTGATGTTTTGTGTTGCTTTTTCCCAGCTTCCAGGGGCCTTATACATGCCGCCCATGTGTGCTACCTAACAGCCTATGCTCCCTTTGGCATATTCACACAAAAGGCCGAGAGACTGGTGCTTCTGGGCAGCAGCCACAGGTGAGCTGTGTTGCATCTCGATTCGACTCAGCAGCCTTACAATGCGTGTTGATCGTTTGATGCTTCTTGTGAGAATGTAGGATTGAGAACAGCAACTTGATTCACAGCTGAAGGCAACCATTTATTTAAGAGGCATAGAAATAAAAGGAATGAAAAGGGATTATTGTTTCCCAAAGTTCTTTATCATCATCTTATGTTTATCTTCAACATGTCTCATCTCATCTCATCTCTCCCTTTAGGCAACCTTTCTTCGATTTTGCCAAAAACTCTGCTATCCAGTGCACTGAGTTGTTTGAGTACAGCCAGACGCTTGGGGGGAAATCCTTCTCAATCCCCTCTTTTCAGGTATGTACTGTAGCACATGCCCAATTTCAACTCACTGCCTTCTTTCAAAACCTTGAAATTATTGCCATTCTCCTTTGCATCAGTTTTAAAGCAAGAATAATAGATGCCTTTGCATTCTTATCCCCTTGAACTCTGATTGTCCCTCAGATTTTCTCCTCAAATGGCTTAAAATTTAGACTTGTTTTCTTTCCCATGTTGTATGACAAGTGAAGGTACATCACGGCTCTGAATGAAATATTCAAACCCAAGATGCCATTGTTTTATGGCTGCACCATTACATCAAATAGAAAATATCTAGATGTCTCATGCATCTTGTTATATACATTTTTCCGTAATTCAGAAGGATGTATTTGGTATGTTTGGAAACTGTGGTATCTCCAGTAGAATTTAAAAGAAAGTTCTGTGGTTTTGATCAAAGCTTGGCCGCACAGCATGTATTTGTAATGATAAACCCACCAATGGGACCAGCAGCGTTGGAGAAGTAACTGCTTGATGCTTTAGCGTTTTAGTTGCTATAAAAATAATGTTTTTGTTTGTGTTTTTGTTCAGGTGTATAAGTTCCTGTATGCCAGCAGACTTCTGGACTGTGGGCTTGCATCTCAAGCCTTCCACTACTGTGAGGTGGTAGCACAGGCAATTCTCAGACAGAGGGAGCCGTTCCTCATGCTCACTGGAGAGGTTATCAAGGTATCATCCTCAATTACATGAACACACAAGCAGGTGCATTCACTTGCTCACACATGTAGCGAAGCCGCTACATCTTACACATGGGTGTATTTCCAGCCCAGCATGTGTGAAGTGAAGGTACAGTACAGGATGTGCTGTATGGATGGTATCTCAGCATATGTATCTCCTCAGCTGGCAGAGAGGCTGAGACACTCCGAGGGCCAGTTCAGTGAAGCAGGGGGCAGTGGGGATGGACAGGACCCTGACTGGCTGAAACAGCTGCGCTTAAGGCACCACAGTGTACAGGTGACCGCTCAAGAGCCTGCCTCGCCGTGACTTCGTTTTCACATAATGTTCACCTTGATCTGTGTTTAAAATGCTAGGGATATGACATAAACATTTAAGTATAACTTAGTGAAAAAATGAGACATTATCTTTGATGGATGGCTAATATTAACAGTCATTGGAACTGGTTGTGCGACTGCAATGCACAAATCTCCATTGTAACAAGTCATTATTATTATGTCATTATTCAGTCTTGAAGTTCAGGTTCTTAGCCATATTGGTCGGTCTGTGTGATTGTAATGCACCCAACAAGTTCTGTCCATTAACTCCCTCCTTTCCACAAGAATGACAGCTGCACTTGGAGTGTGCTGCTCCAAAATGAATGAAGGATGCACACACAGGTTTGTTGTTGCTTCACTTTCAAAGCTCTCTTCAGCCAGCTGGTTTCCAAAACGGCGGAACTATTTTCTGCTGTAGCGCTGCCGCAGTGTCACCATGCAGGGGCGTGCCAATCACATATTCAACCTACATGGGGAGCCTTGAACGTGAACCTACTGCAAAGTGGGTTGTTGTGCATCCTTCAAAATCATTTTTCAGTTTTGTGTTGCTGCTCAAAATCCTGTTGTTTTCAGGCTTGCATCTACTCCAGTCATTTTGAAGGAGAATAGCCCTTTGACTCCCTCATTCTTGTGACAGGGAAAGAGTTAATGTATCCCACTTGTTGGGTCTAATATACTCGCAAACAGCAGCAAATACTATACCATTATATGGGTAAGAATCCAAACTATCAAAACTCAATATTCGATGACTTGTTACAGTGGAGATTTTTTTGCAAAGTATGGGTACCCATTGGAATATATGGGTAAAAGTCCAAAGAGTCACTTTAAAATCTTATTTTTTCTGAAAACAAGTGAAGAAATCTGCCAGAGGGACAAGATAATCTCACTTGCTTCCAATGTAGTTTCAGTTCAAGGCTCTATCAAGGATCAATTATGCTGATACAAGGCAGAATACCTCAGATCAGCCCACTACGATCAAGAAAATGACACAGGATTCAAGAAAATTGTGAAAACAAAATGATCAGCATTGGAAAAAGTGTGACTATCCCACAAACAGAATTTTCCCCTAATTTCAAGAAAAGATTTTTTTTTACAGTACTGCAAAGCTGCAGAAATGAGTCAGTGGTCATATTATATTTAAAACAGTTTTCAGTTCTGAAATTGCTTTTGGCTGTGGCAAAGTATATTTTAGTGCGAGTGTAAAAGTGCTGACTATTTTTTTTGCTCAGATGGGGAGTTACAGCAGTATTGAACCGTACCAGCCGCCTCCTGAGGAAAGTGCTTTGGCCCCTGGGGATAATAAAGGGTGTTCAGGTAATCTTTAGTCTTGGGTCATGATGTCTAATGATGCACTGTGTGTGGTGGTCTGGCTGGCCCTAGAGAACAGTGTTTTGTGCTTTTGCTTTCTTGCACATCTGACACAACTTGCACATTTGCCATGCCCAACTGAAGGATTTTTCTTGTGCTTTGATATTTCTGCAGAATCTGATTTGGATGATCTAAAGGCTGATGCCCAGAGTCCAGAGCCTGAACTGCTTTATTACAGAAATACTGAAGATCAAGAAACTCTTTGGCCGCAGGTTGGAGGAGAAAACGAGCAAATGACCGGATTGTCATGGGATGTCATGGGAGCACAGAACCGGTAGCACAACATGCATGCTTTATCATCTGCAAAAGATTCAATGACATGAAAATGATTAGTGCGCATATGAAAATGTCATAACACAGTCCTGGCACACTGTTAATGACACTCATTTCGCCATGTTGATATGTTTAGGTCACAGGCTACCTCTCTCCCACCACAAACAGTGGTTTATGCCCCTCCAGTGCTCTCAGTGGCTAGCAGCCAAGACCTAAGTTATCATAACACGGATAGCAATGAAGTCACTGCCTCCACTTATTCACATTTGAATGATCACCCTTCAGTAACCGAGGGTAAGCAACGAGCCCTGATTTTACATCACAAGAACTAAAACATTGATTCCTTTATTTACTATGTAGAGTCAGGTTGTGCGTAATACTGTGATTTTCATATTCCTGCAGGTGTTGAGTCTTCTTATGGAATCAACCCGGTGAGAGATGTTTGTAATGTTCTGTACTCTTGAATCAAGACATAAATATGGTGACCCCCCACCCCGCTTTTATGTCATCACATTTCTCATTTCTACACCGCAGTGGAAAAACATCCACATTTCTATTTGTCTTCTTGCCAATCCAGAAATTCTGGAGGCTGAATGACACCAGTACAGGAGGCTGCTATAGTCATGTCTCTCCCAATCACAGATAGGCTGAAGTGCTCCATTGCCTATATTTCCCTTAAGATGCATCGGAATTTATTGCTAAATTCATATTTATTGCTAAAAAATTCAATTGGATTTGGTGTTCTAAGCAAATTCAGTTCTAAGCAACGTTCTTGGCAAATTCAGTGTAGCAATTCCATTTTACCATTGAAATTTTCCCAAATATGACTTGGATCTCTGTTGTTTTCTGTTTGTGCCTTTGGAGATGGAGGGTCAGATGAATGCTGTGCAAAGTCAGCAGACGGTCCCAGAGCCGGCCAACATCACACCAAAACAGGTGAATGCTGCATGTGTCTTGTCAACAGGCTTTAAACACCCACTTTTTGTGCTGCAGGACTTTTTGTGCTTTGTGATTTTTCATGCTTCTCAACCTCTCTGTCCCTCTGTGTTGTTTGTGCAGAGTACCAAGACAGGGTGGTTTAGTGGATGGTTCAAATCAAAGCCCAAAGATGAAGTACAGGAGAGTTCAGAGCAAGCCAACCCACCTCAGACTGTAAGAAATTTGTCAATATACTCTGTTCAGTCTTGTTTATTTTATATTTTCTGTCTTAGGTGAAGGAACTTTTTTTTTTTCTCAGATGCCAGTACCTACAGCCGCACTCTGCTCCCCTCCCCCACCTGCCATGGGCTCTCCTGCTATGTTTCCATCCCAGCCCTCGCCTGCTGGGATCAATCCCTTTTCAAGGAAAGCAGGTGAGTTATGAGACAGTCCCTCAGAGGAAATTGTCGTTCTTAGTCAGAGTTGTTCAGTCTTTCTTTGTTTTGAAATAGATTTCAATAATGCAAGTGACAAATATTATACAAAGGTGCAATCCATCTTTGTCATGTGGTATTTCTGGGGTTACTGACCTTCCTGCAGGATCTGAACCTCTGTGGTTGTGGGGCGTGTCTTTTGTTTGCTGCTCTGACCTCAGTCGACACTGTCATTTTGACAGTATTCAATGTGTCCAGTAATATATTTTGATCAAAAAACAGTCATAAATTGAAGCTCGCTCTATTATTTTAATCATATGGACCACCAGACCCATTTTGAGTCATGTCTAGGGGTGCATCATGTTTGCGGGGACACAAGAAGAAGTACATTTAATTATAGATTTTAATTAACTCAAATTTGTTGCATCAACCTGGGTGTGCTGTTAACACTGGCATTTTCTCCACCTCAAACCACACAAACATGTTACAGTTTTCTATATATATCTGTGTCTTGGACATAGGCCAGCAGCTCGGGTAGGCACCCTGTCGACACCAACAGTGTATCGCAGGTAAAATGGATTTCATAAAGATAAATATCACTGCACCACATGAAAAAAGGTAAAGGGCTGTACAGTAATTATGTGTAAATCGCTTTTGCTTTTACAGGATCGCCTCTGTCACGATCATCACCCAGCAAAGCGGGGATATCACAATACCTTGTATTCGCAGGGGATTTATGGCGGCTGTTGTGAAGTGCTGAAACTGATCATGAAGGGCCTCGATACCCATGCCACCACCTTTCTTTTTTTGGATGCCCTGTTAACCTCCCACTGCTTGTCTATCATGCAGCATGTTATTTACAGAAATCCACAGGACAGACCAGCAGAGTTACTCAAATAGCAGGAACTTAACAGCTGAAGCGTGTTTCATAAGGGCTGATGACAGGAAATAAGCATTGCATGCAGGAGATGGTCGGGGGTAGGGATATTTGAATTAACCTGATTTGCCGGTGGATGCAAGGGATTTAACCTGATCCACTGATGCCAACAACGCCAAGGCAAACTTTACTACTGGACACGGTTTACCACCAGCTAATTATGTCATCTGACTCGCATGGTTTCTGAAAATGAACTATAAAAATGATCCGCATTGCGTGCTGTAAGAGAATATCCATCAGCTATTTACAAGGGGTACACCATCCAACTCATTACAGGGCTGCTTTTTTAAAATCTTAAAACATATTTCCTCATAGTGGATAACTGGGGGCCCAATTAATCACCTAAGCATGCATTCAGAAGCAAAAACAAGATTCAGTCCAAAGTGAATTCATATTTTATGGAAATTTATAGCACAAAATTATAGAACAAAATAAACATTGGTGTACGTACTTATAAAGATGTTTTTTCCATCTCTAAAGCCACATAGTTTTATTTTCAATTGCAAACCATGCACGTTGAACGAAACAAGAAAAATACACAGGAAAAATGGAAAGGTGTATCCTCTTATTGATTATATCATATTGTGGGAGGAGGGGGGTTAAGAGTGTTGGGATAGACCTCTGCCAGGCAGCCAGCCAGCCACGGCATTAACTGAGCCCCCCTCCTTACACACACACACACACACACTCCCCCTTGCACATCAGACACTCACTGGATCAAGTCCTACATGCTGATGACATGTGCAGTTTATTAATATGGGAAATGACTGCTTTGAAAGTCCTTAAATGAATATTTTCCAGAGACAATTGAAATCGAGGGTATGCCAAATCTCAGCTACAAAAAAAGTCCACTATAAAATATAAATATAGTAAATAATATATATAATATTTTTTAAAAGGGTATTTTTGTAAAATTCCTGCCTGATCAAGTTGATCAATATCCTTAGCCACAATGGAAATGTGTCTTCATTTATAAATGATTTTTTTATATTTGTGTCTCATATAGCTTTATGCTTTATGTATATGTTTTTGCTCTGTACTGGTTCACATGGAATATAGTAATTAAAAGGTTTATCTGTGGCATTTTATTGCATACATTTTCTCAGTGTTACAGCCTGATGATTAAGGCAGTGTTAATCGGAATGTGTTCATGTATACACACCACTGTAAAGATTAAAAAACAAATAAATGACACATCAGATGAGTCTTGTGAAGGAATGACTGGAATTCCAAATGGGGCTTCTCACTTTGCGTACAGAAAGTGACAACATGGCAGGTGCCTTCTCCTTTTACCATTAGTCTGCAGGGGCCAAGCCTGAGCAGGACATGCTGGCTGGAAACTCAGTTCCCAAAGCCATCAGGATACAAGTCTACATTTCAGGCTGCCAAAAGCATGCCAGACCACAATACACTTTCCAATTTAGATCTTTTAAAATAGATTCAAAAAAATTCACACGAGGATTTAAATGCTGTCTAAACGAAATTTGGACTGGAGTCAGGCTCAGTGGTGCTTTTTGTAAATATGTAGTTTCTTAGGATGTGCTTGTGTATTTATAATGATAATTATGATTAGGATTAAATATCACTTCTAGTTGTCTTACTTAATGGTCTGTATTCACAAAACGAATATTCATTTAAGGTAAGATTGTGAAAATTATTAATCAGCAAGAAAGCATTATTATTGTTGAAAAGAAAGATTGAAGTGATCATGCTATTTATAAGAGTGGCTATTTGGCAGAAAACATTTATTGACATTGACCTTTTCACACAACTCATGCTTCTTACTAACACTAAGACATATTCCAGCTTGAATATGACTGGTTCCCTGGCGCTGGTTTCCAATAAAAGAAACTCATTCAAATCAAACAGACATATAGACAAAAAACATATGGACAAAGGTAGTAGGCCATCTACACATTACAGCTACAGGAGTTTTTATGACATCTCATTCTAAATCCATAGCCATTAATATGGAGTTGGTCCCCGCTTTGCAGAAGTTGTAGAACAACTTCCACTCTTCTGGGAAGGCTCTCTACAAGATTTTGGGGTGTGTCTGTGGGAATTTTTGCCCATTCATCCAGAAGAAATTTTGTGAGGTCAGAAACTGATGTTGGACGAGAGGGCCTGGCTCATATCTCCATTCTAGAAGGGAACCACAGCAACTCAGCAACTAAATGGCAGACCACGTAAAGGGTCACCGGGTGCTGAGGTGCATAGTAAAAGTGGCCAACAATCTGCTGACTCAGTAACTGGAGAGCTCCAAACCTCCTCTGGCATTAACATCAGCACAAAAACTGTGAGCCGGGAGCTTCAAGGCATGGGTTCCCATGACTGAGTAGCTGCATGCAAGCTCTTTAGAATGACCCATTCTTTCACAGATGTTTGTAAAGGCAGACTGCGTGGCATGCTGGACTGAATGAAACACCTGAATTTGATGATTTAAGAGATGTGACCCAATACTTTTGTCTATATAGTGTATTTATACTTTTACTTAAGTTTTGTTTGGAGACACACAGCTTCATAACAGAATTAATATGCACAGTGAGATTTAAGACATCACTTATTAACACATACACTGGCCTATCTTAAGAGCCCAGTTAGTGAGGTATTAATGTGCTTACATACTGGCATCACACTTCGTAAATCAGTAAAGTCATGGACTTGTTATCTTTTGTAACAGCTTCAAATGACAATCTGTTTATCATTTGAGTTAATCTCGACTATATTTACCTATGTTTCAAAAGAAATTCTTGTTAATGATTCAAAGATAATCAAATAGTGTCTAAAAGCTACCTGAAAATCACTAGTGCTGTGATAAGATGTGTACCTGCCTTCAGGCAGGTTTAGACATTCTTGTCCGTATGGCTCAGCATATGCTGTGTAAGCTTTGAGGCACACTGGAAAGATTTGTCACACTGCACACAGACAAAGATCCTCCCAGCACAGCTTTTCTCTTGGTGATGCTTTAGAGTATGTAAGCTGCTGAAGTTCATGCTGCAACCTGGGCAGCTGAAGGGTGTCTCTCCACTGTGGATGTACTGGTGCCGAACTAGGCGAGAGGCCATGGCAAAGGCCACTCCACACTCTGTGCACTTATGGGGCCGCACTCCGCTGTGAATGGCCTCGTGCTCGAGCAGATTAGAAGACTTTGTGAAGCTCTTGGAGCACACCGAGCAGACATACGGACGCACCCCTCTGTGGATCTTCTGGTGCTCTGCCATGCGACTGGCCAAAGCAAAGGCCTTGCCGCAGTCAGGGCAAGAAAACGGCCTTTCTCCCAGGTGCTTACGCTCATGACGCTGCAGGGAGAGTGGTTTATTGAAAGTTTTACCACAGTGTGTGCATGGAAAGGGCTTGTCATTGGTGTGCATGTTTCGCTCGTGTTTTCGGAGGTCAGAGGAACGCACAAAGTCCTTGCCACAAGTACCACAAACATAGGGCTTCTCGCCGGTGTGTGTGCGGATGTGTTTGCGGTAGTCCGAGGACCAGATATAAGTCTTGGCACAAAAAGGACAGTGATACGGTCTCTCACCTGTGTGTAGACGTTTGTGCTGCTGCAGTGTGCCTTGATGAGAGTATGCCTTGCCACATATATTGCATACATGTGGCTTCAGACCGCTGTGTGTGTCTAAATGACTCTGTAAGTTGCAAAACTTCTTAAAAGACCAGTGGCAGTGTGTGCACTTGTAGGGGCGATGCTCTGTGTCGAGACCACTGCTACGTTTTTTCATGGCTGCAAAAAGTCGAGAGAGCTTGCCATCCTTGCAGGCATCAAATAATATCACATCCTTTATGGGAGGGTTTTGTTCATTTTTTTCCATGCTCATATTCACACCTCCATCTGGAGAACATCCCTGAGAGTCAGCACTTGGCACTTCCAATTTAGATATCCTACAATTAGCTGAGTCATCACTTTGTACCTCACGGCTCCTCATAGCTTTGGCGCAGCTGCTTCCCTCCTGTCGCGCAGTGTCCAACTGTGCTTCATTAGCGGTGCATTCGTCACCACAAACTCCACCTTCTCCTCCCAGTGAAAGGTCAGCACACTTCTCTGCAAGAGTCCAGTTTGGGGTTTGAGGGTTAAGGAAAAACATCCCACTGTTGTTAGTAGCAAATAGTGAGGGGGTATCACAATTACCAAAGGAGGAGTCCCCCTTCAAGTTATGAGTATTACTGATAGGGTGGTTGTCTGGGAGAAAATGAGTGATAAGATGCTTCTCCTGACACTTCCTTATATTTCTCTTGGAAATATACATTTTAGCAACCACCTTGTCAGGAGTCCACAGGGACACTTCATCAGCCATGTTCAGTTTCACAGTGGTGAATGAAATCACTTGCATGAGTTTCAAGCTGCACAAGGATTGCCTGACAGTGTTGTCCTCCCAGTAAGAGCCTGGAAGAGAGCAATGCAAATTTTGCCATGAGAACAACAACAAACAACAACAGCAACAACAACAAAACATCTAGGGTTTGCAATGCTTTATCAGTTATATCTCATATTGCATACAAGATTTCACATTGTACCATCTCTCCTAAAACACAACTGTCTTATTGGGATAATGCATCAACACATTACATCTTGCCACCAGTTGCTGACTGCTTCATTCATCAACATCTTTAAGGGGAAATAAAATCTTATTAACCCATACCACAGCACCCTGCCTTCAGATAACACCTGAGTTCCCAAACCTGATCGTCTGCGATGCTCTGCCCATAGACAACTGATGCGCTACAAGGACATCGTGCTGTCATCTTTCACACTTGCACATCCCTGCACAGCGGCTTACCCCGGGCTTCCCTGAGCGCTGGCGCCTTCTGAGCGGCTCGGCCGGGAGATGCCCTGTAGCACAGATGGGCGGAGTTTGGCAGAGCCGGAGTGAGACGTCACTTCAGTCAGTAGCGTACTACAGTCCGCAGTCAGCAGCAGATGTGACACTTTTACTGCCTGGCTCGGTTTACCCGCTCAGTGACTCCGCTCTTGACTGTACAAACTCAGCACATTAAATCGTTTATAGCACTGTCTAGCTTATCCCGACTGTTAAACCTTAATGTAGCCTACGTGTTTACTATGACAGCTGCGTTATTTTTCATGGCTTAATAAGCCTCATTTTATAGCGTAAAACGGTCATAACACATTAGGTGTATATTCATGGGGAAAAGTTTAATGTTTTACAGCTCTTTTCAGCCTCATTGAATTCCACGCATGCAGAGCTCCAAGGTATTTTAATTTTGCGCACGACTTGCTGTCAAATTCATCGTCGTGCAATTATCTGAACGTGACTTAAATCCATTTATAGGAATCGGTTTGGATCTGAGCGACCTGTTTCACACTGACCAGCTGTCCCACAAAGCATGTTTAACTAGTTTTAGCAATAACCAGACATATGTTTGAACTGCTAAAAATTGATATTTTTATGTATATGCTTTTTTGCAGATATTTTAAAATATCGTCTGAAATTATATTAGACTATTAGCCTTTTTCCCCCCTTTCCAAACCTAACTCGTGCGTTTTGTAAGAATCAGCTGTATTCATAATTGGGAAAATGTCCTGACCAGTGGTGTAGTGGTGTCTGGGTAGCTGGGTACCGTGGGTACAGGCCACTATGATAATCACAACACTCACACACACATGCTGTTACCCCATACACATGGGATCAAAAGCTATGGGTGAGTTGTAGGCCTACAAGGCCAATTAAAATGAGCTTTTATTATTTCTCCAGTGAATTTCACAAAGTTAAGGTTTTCACGTCTGATTTATTTTACAGAATGGTTAGGCTACACTTAACTTTTACACATTCATTAATATGTGCACATCAATCTGTGTATTCCTCAAAATTTTATAAAAGTGCACAGACTGAAGAAAATACGCCTATCTGGTGTACACTACATAGACAAAAGTATATCTGCACACCTCTTAATCATTGAATTCAGGTGTTTTATTCAGCCCCATTGCCACAGGTGTATAAAATCAAGCACCGAGCCATGCAGTTTGCCTTAACAAACATTTGTGAAAGAATGGGTCGTTCTAAAGAGCTCACTGAACTGAAATGAAAGCATGGCACTGTAATAGTAATGTAATTGGATGCCACCGCGGCAACAAGTAAGTTTGTGAAATTTCTTCCCTCCTAGATATTCTCTGATCAACTGTAAGTTGTGTTATTGCAAACTGGTTACATTTAGGAACCACTGCAGCTCTGCCACCAAGTGGCAGACCACGTAAAGTTACAGAGTGGAGTTGCTGAGTGCTGAGACACATAGTGTGTAAAAGTGGCCAACGCTCTGCTGACTCAATAACTGCAGAGCTCCAAACCTCCTCTGGCATTAACATCAGCACAAAAACTCTGCACCAGGAGCTTCATAGCATGGGTTTCCATGGCCGAGCAGCTGCACGTAAGCTTTACATCACCAAGCAGATGGAGCGGTGTAAAACACGCCGCCACTGGACTCTGGAGCGGTGGAAACGTGTTCTGTGAAGTGACGAATTACGCTTCTCTATCTGGCGTT
>OMLB01016721.1:0-22374 GCA_900302555.1 Myripristis jacobus
GGATGAGCAACAAATAATTGCTTTCTCGCTTGTTTCTGTCAGGCACGGGTGGGCAGAAGCTCTGACGGCGATCCGGCTGCCACATGTCAAGTACATCTGCCCCCACGCGTGAGTCTTTTCTCTGATCTGCCAGTCAGCTTTCCCTGTTTCTCTGTTCTTACACTCAGCTGCTTCCAGGACAGCCACTTGTCTGCAGGAACAGAAATGTCACTTTTTTATTTTTTATTGTAGAGATGCACGATAATATCGGCTGATATCGGGCCTTAAAATGAAATATCACTACTGGCTCGAGATGAAAATTTCTGGTGATATGCAAAAGAGGTCAAATTTGCCTTGGTACTGTGTGGCTGTTGTCAGGATCCTCGCAGGGAGGACATCATCCAAGCTTTTTGAAGTAGGATGAGTCTTACAGTTTTGTTTGAAAGAAAATATTATATAAAAATAAAAATGGGGTGTTTTACATAACGTAAGTTGAAGTAGTTCTCTTATTTTGCCCAGTGAATGCGCACATTTTGTGATACAATGTGCCACTTGATAGCTGGTTCTTGTAACCAAAATGTCGGCTAACTCCCTGAAATAAATCAGTGCAGTGGTGAGAGAGTGTGTGTGTGTGTGTGTGTGGGAATGAACTTCTTTCTTTGGAAATGGATCTTCGGGGACACACAGGAGACAAAGCAAGTGGTTTGTTGCCTTCAACTCATCTTGGATCTGCCAGTGGCCACTACGATAAGATTACTACTAATAATAACATGTTAATTCCACGACAGGAGAGACTAGATGTTTCCTGAAACTCTGTGGGAAAAAAATATGCGCACGTATCAGCATCGTTGACCGGCCAAAAGAGACGGAAAATATCGGATATCGGCAAAAAAAAAATCCAAAATATTGTGCACCCCTGTTTTGTTTTAAAGCGGTGTATCTAGTGTATTACAAAATGAACCATTCACCAAGTAAACCACAATTTGTGCTTTATAAAATAGAATAGTTTACAATAGAATAGCAGGTATAAATGATAGCCTGGTTGTCTGCTGCAGCATCTGGTTAGAGCAGACAGATAAATCAACTAGCATTTAGCTCACAGCTGGTGTTGAATTGTTGCCCTGTTTTTCATGCTCTCTCTCTCTCTCTCTCTCTCTCTCTCTCTCTCCCTCACTTGTTCGCTCGCTCTTTGTCTCTCTCTCTCTCTTGTCCGCAGGCCCCGAATCCCCGTCACTCTCAACATGAAGATGACGATGCCCTCGTGGTGAGTCGGTGTTGTGAGAGCGTGGTAACACTGAACGCTATTGTTGCCCTGGAAACAACAGCGGCCTCACACAGTCACTGACAATGCTCTAGTTTTATGCATTGGGGTTTTTTTTTTGAGTGCTTAACTCTGTTTGTGTGTGTGTGTTTGTGTTTATATGCAGGTTTGATCTTATGGGTCTGAGCCCAGACTCTCCAGAAGACGAAGCTGGAATCAAGAAGGCAGCAGAGAACAGTGAGTGCTCTGTCTTCCTTTTATTCCCTATATAATAAATGATACTTCTATGGGATTTATAATTTACTGGTCCACTGAGGGGAAGCGGGTGTGTGATGTAGAGGGAGGAGCAGAAACAGAGTTAATGTTTATTAGGAGGGTGTAAACGTGGCTGCCTGATAAAAACCCGCTTCATCGCAGTTTGTAGCAAATGCTTAACCTTTATCCAGGCAATTCAAACACAGTGACACACAGCATATTAATTAGTGTGTGTGAAGCAGACTCTTTGTTGAGAGGACGAGGTGGGCGAATTATCACAATCTCAATCTAAACCCTGTGAGAATATGAACTGCATGTTTGTCATGGAATATTTGGGTGAAAACCTTATATCTGACTAAATATTTAACCTTCACGAATGAAGAAAAACAGCCTTTTTTTGTTTTTAGCTTGATGGCAAACCATTTTTTGAGTTTGTCCGCTGCTCGTGAAAGGCATTTATAAAATCACAGGCTTGCTGGATTTTCCCCACCATTTGATCTGTCAACAGAAGTGACATCAGAATCACCCAACTGGCGATATGGTGCTTTTAAAACAACAACAATATGCACATGCACCCTGTGAACCCAGTTTGCACCTTTGGAAATGTGTTGTCAAGAAGTCAGCATGTCGCTCTTTTATGTTTCCTAGCACATTTTGACCGAGCTCTCATAGAAGAACACCAATACGACATCCTGTTTTTATTAGTGGTTAACTAGTGGCATTTCAACACTCATTTCTCATGTTTCTTTGTATTGAACAACAAAGAAACCATGTAGAGCACTTTTTAAATTAGCAGTGGAGAGCTTAGCGAGCTCTTACTCGCAGTTTAAGAGTCACTTTGAAAGCAGAACTGACTCAGCTGTGAATGTTTAATCACCTCCTGTTTGACTTTCTATATCTCGTTTGCCAGCGCAACAAGTTTACATCACAGACCAAAGTAAAGCCAGTTAGTCCCTGAGTGCATAGAGACTTTCAAGCCAGAGAGGTCCCACTGTAGAAAATGAATGAGATCAAGAGTTAAACCAGCATCAACATGTTGTTCAGTTTGATCAAACTGCAGGATAATGAAGTGCAAGAGCAGACCATACATGACTGCTGTCCTTAATGTGGTTAATTAATGAACCCACAACAAACCACCCAGTAAAACCACTGGGAAGTTATATGTCTGATCTCTGTGCCCTGTAAATAAATGTGTTAAACACATTTGCAGTCAAACCTTTTTTGTGCTCACAGTATCTCATTTTTATTAGTTTAACTTGTGCTAAATAGTCATGTCTGTAGAAAATTTTGTTTTATTCTGTGTGGACTCCGGGACGAGTAGCTGCTGCAGAAGCTGTTAATGGATATCCAAATAAACACACAGATAGCCAGCTTTTTACAGCTGATATTTTTCCTCGTTATTTTTACATCATGCACCTTTCTTTCTCACAACTTAGCATGTGGGTGTTTGTTTGAATTCTGATGAGTAATAGCAGTCTTGACTAACACCTTTCGGTTTCCGTCAATTGTTGTATTTGTTTCCCAGTTAAGGCCATAATTGACCATGAGACCAAGAATGGGATTCCTCCGAATCGTATCCTGCTTGGTGGCTTCTCTCAGGTGGGACTTGACCTCTTATCACTTTCCCATTTACCACTCCAGATATTTAGAAATGCTGATTTTTGCATTTCATTTTCAAGCAAATAAAGGGTCTTTGTTTTGTTCTCTTTGTGTCTCCCTCTCTCTCTCCTTCCTCCCTTCCTTCCAGGGCGGGGCCTTGTCCTTGTATACTGCCCTGACTTGCCAGCAGCAGTTGGCTGGCGTTGTGGCTCTCAGCTGCTGGCTACCGCTTCACAGGTCTTTCCAATCGGTACGGTCACAGTTTTACTGGGGAGAGATTTTCTGCTTCCTCTGCCTCCACGCAACCAAACTGTCAAACCTCTTCTGTTGAGCAGAGGATGCAAATAACCAGAGCTTGACCCTCCCTGTTCGAATCAGCCTGTAAATCAATGGAAATAGTAAATGTCGCCATCTGTTGGTAAACAAATGCGCATAATTCAGCATGTCATCTCTGTTATACCATCTCCAGTTAGGACCTAGTATTTATCAGCTGTATGTTCATTAATTTTGACACCAGTGAATACAAAAAGATATCATAATCGTACCAATAATTGTCCCCAATGGGAATGAGTGTGAAAAACCAACAGAGAAACAGTGTAACTGTCATAGACAACATCGTGTTAACAGCATCCACTGTTTGTGCATTTCAGAGAGGAATCATGCTGCTCACATCTGCTGCAGAAAGTGTCCTAGTTCTGCTGTTCTTCCCCCTCAATTGAGACACAGTTATACAGCATGAACAGTGGAAAAACAATGAACAAGTGTGTCTTTCAGTTCAGATCTGGACCATTTTGATATGCGCCTTAAATTAATTCATGTAATTAAATGCTAAAATCAGAGTCTGTCATTATGATTGCTGGTCTGGTAGCATAGCGTTGTGTTTAGAGAGACGGTGAAGTGCAGCGTTCATCCAATCAGGTGCAGCTGGGGAAGTGTTTGTGTGGTCGTAGGAGGGTGTGGAGCACAAAAATAATAGGTACATGTTGGCTAGAAGTCCGAAGAGATGAAAGAGACATTAATAAAAGCAGTTTCTGGATTTCCTGTCTGATAAAAAGCCCGGAAAACCTTCCATTTTCTATCTGTTTCCTGTGAGGAGAGCAACTGGTTATTAAAGCAGGAACACATGTCGAGTGATCCAGGGTGTCTGTGGGTCCTTAATTTCAGTTTTATAAATATTAGGCCTTAAAAATCATTAAATGGTCTTTATTTTGAATTTATGAGGTGCTCATTTCCTCAGGCTGTTTTATCAAATTTATCTTTTTATCTAGCTTTTAATTTCTTTTTGTCAACACAAGTCAGGCTGTACTGCATAAAATTCAACATTTCTGATGTTAGAAAACTCTAAAACTGCTGCTAAACCTAATACTGTCTTCATAATGACAATCTGCGCTGAGCCGCTTGGGAAAATGCCTGTTGTAGATGACCCTAAACCCACTTTTCACTTGCTCTCATTTACATTTACACACACACACACACACACACACACATACACAAAGAAGAAACCCGACTAATCACATTAGCGTCTGTAGAGAGAAATAAAGAAAAAGTTATTTTAAGAAGGTTAAATGACTAAATAACTTTAAAACTCTGACACTTGAGGACACCCTGTAATCATCTGTGAATTTATTCTTCAGTCGTTGTAAGTTTGTGTTTCCCTGCCCACCCCGCAGGCGACGAGCGCCAGCGCGTACAAGAACGTGCCCATCCTGCAGTGCCATGGGGAGATGGACATCATGATCCCCGTGCAGTTTGGGGCCATGACGGCAGATAAACTCAAGACCATAGTGAACCCTCAGATGATCACCTTCAGAACCTACCCAGGGCTCCAGCACAGCTCCTGTCCTCAGGTACCACCAACGTGTGTGTGTATACGTGTGTGTGAAAAACTGTCGTTGTGTGTGGCTGTTGGGGTTGCACAGTTGATGGGGTGGAAAAGAAAAATCACATTATGAACTACTTTAGTTTACAAATTGTATGCAGCTGCAGTGACAGTAGTTTTTCCGAGTTTGGGCTCAAATTTGCCCCTAAGCTTAGACACACTGGTGATGAGCCCAATGTCTGTCCCATGAATTAAGTTGGATGCTTAAAAAAAAAAAAAAAAATACTACCCTTGAATTCAAATGCAACAAATATCAAGCAACATCCCAGATTTTTTTTAAATCAAAAATCTTTCTTGTTTGCGCAAAAATCTACAACTTGCATTTGCAATTTAGATTCCAAATGCAATATTTAGCAAAATAATGATCATTTAGTTATGGGTGTAAAATGCACATTAGCTCATTACACATAAAACATGTAATCTGTTCAGCTAGTTCTGTTGTGTGTTTCGTCTGTGCATTTAGGATTTTTTGTAAACAGTTATTGTATTTGTTGTGTGTGTGTGTGTGTGTGTGTGTGTGTGTGTGTAATCAGGATATGTGAGAATGGATATTCTCACATGAATTGAAATGTTTCTATATTACTGATATTTCAATAATTTATAAATATGAATAGTCCAAATTAATATGGATAAATACTGTTAAACATATATAAAATGACAGGCCCATAAAAAAACTCTTATAATAGTCACAGTGTTTCTCATTTCTATGCTTGCACTTGGGGATGTGACCATTATTAGGATAATAAATGACCTCTGCAAGCCAGTGGTGGAGAAAATGCTGCAGACTGCTTCTCCAGTAGAAGTACTGTTCCTCTGCTATTTGACTGCAGTACAAGTAGAAGTTGTGCTGTAAAAATCTACTGCAGTAAAAAGTGTCTCATTTAAAATGTCCTGGCAGCAAAGTGAGCTCCTTTTTCCAAACAGTAACTGTGTTAGCTGTGATCTTTTCCATGCAGTTAGAAAAGGAGGAGAGAACACGCTGCACACTGCATGCTTTTAAAGGGGCATTACGCAAAACTGAGCTGAGGAGCCTGTAGACTCAACTGACAAATGTGGAATAAGCACATGATGGTTGAGTCTACATGTTTTGCTGATTTTATTCCCCCTTTTCTCGCACTTGTTCCTTATTTTTTGCCAGTTGAGTCTAAATAGTTCAGATTTTCATCGTGCAGCTTTTATTGTGAAATTTGGGAACGACAAAAAGTAGAACCAGCAAAGTAGAAGCAGGCTCCTCTTCTCGTCTCTGCTTACTGAGCTTTTATTGTGAAAGCGTCCACGATATGTCATTGATCATTTGTTCTCTGTAATGGATGTGATGTAAAAATGCAGTGAAGGACAAAACTCACTGAAAATGAGCTGACTTGACTGAAAATGAAATCACTGACTTTAAAAAATAAAAAAGCACACTCAAAGAGCTCCTCGGTGGCAGTAAAACGAATGTAACGAGCTGCTTCCACCTGTGCGGTCAGCTGGGTTTTGCACCTCACCAACGTCTTGTTTGTTGTCTTGCAGGAGATGGCGGCTGTAAAGGAATTTATCGAGAAGCACTTGCCCCGGATCTGACCTCACCTTGTCCCCACTGTGACCCCCTAGACACTGACCTCTCACCCTCGACCTGCCATTCTCCCACAGGAAACAGCCATGAGCACCCCCCCTCTCCCACACACACACACACACTCATACACACTGACAAAATAACACACACATGCATGAACACACTAACACACACACATGCACACTCACATTTAGAAACACTGACTCACACAGTACATCAGTACATTCCTTTGGGCTTTATTTCAGCAACTACTGTCTTTTCCATTCACCCCCCGTCTCTCCCACTACCTCCATTCCTCTTTCCTCATTCCCTCCATCACTCTCCTTTCTACACTTGTCACATCACCCATCCCCTCCACCACCTCCCATAGCTGCGTGTTTCACTTTAGTAAGTCAGTTTGTGTGGGGGGAAATTAAAAACAAAACAAAACAAAACAAAAAAACAATATAGAGTGAGTCAGTAAGCTAGTTATCTGCTGGGCTGCTGCCGCCCCTCTGTGTTAGAGTAATATCTGCTTTGGCAGCAGTTATTGAGGATTCCTACAGTCGAATAACATGGAGTCTGGCTGAGGGTGAGGCTTGGGTCCAGTGAGCACTGGGTTTAGGTTTTTTTTTTTTTTTCCTCTCAAAACCTGATGTTCTGGATCCATCTGGAGTGACTGCACCCCTCCAACCCCACAGCGGTGCACCACAGCCTGTCCAGGATGCCCCTTATTAAAAATGCTAACAACCCCACCCTACTCCTTTCTGACATTATTTTTTTTCTCTCTCTTGGATTATGTTAAAATATCTTGCATTATACCAAGAAAGTCACACTGAAATAAACTCATCGATGAAGACCTGTGGCACCATGTTCTGTTTTTTCACTGTTTTAGAATCTGCATTAATCAGTTTGGTGAAGGAGCGGGGAATCTTTCCTTTTGAAAACCCATTGTTCTCATAATATGATCAGTTGATTTTTTTGTTTTCCTTTTACCGACTGACATTGTTGTATGATGTTATCCCACAGCGTTGAACACTGTATCACTCCAGATGGTTGCAGAGCCACACAGACTGCACTCGGCAACACCAACACACACACACACACAGCATGAAGTCATTTCACTGTCCATCCCCCCTAAAACCCATTCTCCCTTTAAATCATCCTCTCCTGCCCCCTGGAACCTCCTTCCTCCTCTCCATTCAGTCCTGGTTGATTTGAGACGGTCTTGGTCCTTTTTAAAATTTTGGAGAATCTCATCTCTGCATCGTTATATAAATAATCAGCATGGACCATCCATTCCCTCGATAGGAAAATATTTACTCCCTCCCCCCTCCTTCGGCAACTTACAGGAACCTACTAATATTACATGAAAGGTCAGACGTAAAGTTAAACCCAGCACTGTTGTATTTCACCTCTTAAAGAAATGGCTATACACTGGGAGGGCTTTGGCGAGAAGCTGTTCCAACATTAACTGAAGGGTGATTTTTTTTAAAAGAAACAATTTAATCTTGAACAACTTGTGACCCTTGGACATAGGAATATAACTGAGGAGTCGTGTGTGCTTAAAGAAATATATCAGGTGTTCTGTATTTTCCTTTGAATGTTTATTTTTCTCTCTCTCTCTTTCATGATTACCTATTCTATATTGCTGTTCTGAAACCTAATTTAAAAAAAAGAAAGAAAAGAAAACCAGTGGAAAGGAGGAAACTAAAAGATTTGTTTTTGATTGTTGTTTTACAAATCAATGAATGTCTCTCATCTTCTTGAGTCCTTTTCTAGTTTCCGTTCTCTTTTGACTATGATGCAACCCTCCGCTGTGCTCTGCTCCCCTGTGCTTCATCGCATTGTTTCGCTTCGATTTTCCTTTCTTTTCTCGGCTTTGTCACGCCCTATCGATCTTTGATTATTCCAGCATTTCCCTACGCGTGACAACGTCAGACAGTCTTGTGTGTGTTGCCTGAAATGTATGTTGTCAGTGGTTAAAATTTTTACATTTGTGTTTTTTTTTGTTTTGTTTTTTTGTTTTGTTTTGTTTTGTTTTGTTTGACTTTTGTTTAGTGTGTTTTGTCACTGTTGTCATCTCATCCTTTACATGTCTCTTTGTAATGGTAAGCTTCGAGAAAACATGTTGCGGTGAGACGGTTAGTCTCTCCGTTTATTTTATTTCCAAGACACCTGTATGCAGAATAAATGACGCAAATAACAGTATGTTTGATTTGAGCCTCTTTGATTTTTCCCAGATGGAAAAAGGTCAGAAGATAGGCAACCATAACCATGCACATGCATATACTCTATAGTTTTTAACCCATTTATTATGTGTGTTCTCATTTTTTCATACAAATACAAATTAACAAGTACAACTAAGTTATAGTCTTTTAAGGGCCAAAAAGTATAAAGTGATGCTTTTTCTGAAAACACAACTAGTATTTTTTTTTCTCAGTGGGTATCACTACCAGAAGGCCAGGCAACCCACATTTTCATCATATATCAGTTTGATGTATTCATACTTTATAGGCTAAGATGGTGTGTTCACACTGTCAGGATGGGAGGGAATGCATTTACAGCAGATTGCTATATCTGTTAATGGGTCTAATGTCACTTTCCACTGACAGCCTTTATTGTGAATCAAACTTTCATTAGCGATTTCATACTTTCCTCACATCCCTGGAGTAAGCCTATATGGGCCTATAAGCCAATATATAGAATACTTGAATTCCTAATTAGCAAAAAAAAAAAAAAAAAAAAAGTTATAATAGGAATATTTGGGGCTGTTTTCATTTGAAAGAGAGCCGAGAGCCCGCCTCTTCCGGCCAACGGACCAATTAGGGAGACTGGGCGGGACTTCTTTTTATTGGGTCACGAAGGCTTCATCGTCACCGTCCATCGCCATTTTGAGGTTTTGGAGAAGACGACCTACATACGAGCAACGTCGGAGGAAACGGTCGTTAACATATACGGTTTCCTCAACGTCGTGTTTCATCTTTTAATTCGATTACCCTTCAAGGTAATTTAAGACATCATAAATGTCTCGGGATAGGTTTAACGTTAACAGACCCCGCGGCGGCGGTGCGATGAATAACTTTCAGCCACGCAGGGGTGGCGGCCCCGGCGGCCCGATGCGAGGCGGACTGATGGGAAACCCGAATTTCAGGAGTCACCCTTTCCAGAACCAGAACAGAGGAGGGCATGTCGGTAACAACTTGAACAAGCCACCCGGCCAGGGACCACAGACGGCTCCCCAAAAGCCGCAGCCACCGCAGTCCTCCGGGATCATCCCTCCGCCGACCCCGGGCCCGGCCCTGACGATGAAAGGCCCCATGCAACAGCAGCAAGAGCAGCAGCAGCCACGGAAGCCGCCGGCACAGTCGCCCCAACCGAAAATCCAGTCTCCGCCGCCCAAACCCAACATATCGTCGCCCCCGCCGAATCAGGCCAACAGGAACCAGAACCAGAAACCAAATTTATCGTCGCCTCCACCGAACCAGGGAAACAGGAACCAGAACCAGCAGCAGAAACCGTCGGTTGGAAATGTTAACGGACAACAGAAACCACAGCCGCAGCAAGGCCCCAAGCCGTCTCCACAACAGGGCCAGAAGTCCGGGGACTCGGCGAATAAACCACAGCAGAAGCCCACAAGTGACACCCGGCAGACAGACGTCAGCCAAACATCGGTTTGTAACGGTTTTATATTATTTAGCACCGTCTTATATAATGATTTTGTACTGTTGTGTGTGGGGGGGGGACAAAGCAGGACGCCGATGGAAAAATCAAGAGATCAAAGATTTGTAGGCCACAGCTGCCCGAGTGGGCGGAGTTTGACTGGTAGAGTATGTTGGGTTGTTATTGATTTGGCCTAGTGGGGCTTCGCAGCTGTGTTGCCGGGACAAGGCGGGTAGAGAAACGTGCGCACCTTTCTCTTAGTCGTAGTCGATATCCGCCATCTTGTGCTGAATGTGAAATCTCGTCCCCTTGTATACGCACCTCTACCCCCCCAAAGCATGGCGGAGTTACGAAATGATTCATTTGCACACGCTTTCCACGGCCTCCCCTTAATGGTAGCCATAACAAGCTTATGCTTTAACAAACTTTTTTTTTTTTTTTAAACCAGTAATCCAAAAATGGCCACACGCAATGAAAAACATGTGTCGCCTATCTTGGAAAGAAATGAAAAGATTTTTTTTCTCGAACCAGTGACCATGTTTGTTTTTCTGTATTGCTGATTTTAGTTTTATTATGTTATACGTTTGGAAAATTAGGATAAAATTTGGCTGATATTATTATTGCTTTTAAAGTTGACAGTATATGATATTTCCACCCCTAATCTTTTTTTATTATCTGCAGGAATTTAAGGCAACACTGTCCATGCTGTTGAAGCCTGGTGAGAAGACATACACACAGAGGTGCCGTCTGTTCATTGGCAACCTGCCTAACGACATCACAGAGGAAGAGTTCAAGAAACTATTTGCAAAATATGGTGAACCCAGTGAGGTCTTCATCAACAAAGGCAAAGGCTTCGGTTTCATCCGTCTGGTAAGAAACATTGAGTTTAGACTAGTTTATGACAACACCAAGCCTTCGTGTTTGAGTACAAACATTTCTCCTTTTTTGTCGTCACAGGAGTCCCGTGCTTTAGCAGAGGTCGCAAAGGCTGAGCTGGATGACACCCCAATGAAAGGCAGGCCACTGCGAGTTCGCTTTGCCACACATTCTGCAGCTCTGTCTGTGAAAAACCTGTCGCCATTTGTGTCCAATGAGCTATTGGAAGAGGCTTTTTCACAGTTTGGCATGGTGGAGAGGGCAGTTGTTATTGTGGACGACCGCGGGCGGTCAACAGGAAGGGGCATTGTTGAGTTTGCCTCCAAGCCTGCTGCCAGAAAGGCCCTGGACCGTTGCAATGATGGTGTTTTTCTGCTCACTACGTAAGTGCAGCTGAAATTTGGGAAGCATCTGTTTGTGTGTATACCAGTAGACCTGTTACAACTTTAAATAATTGAAATAAGTATTTTGATTTGTCTTTTTCTTTAGTGCTACCTGTCAGTTTAGGGTTTTGTAGAAAATAAACCAATGAAACAATAATATGACATACCAATCAATCAGCACACATCACACATTTTTTCTATAAAGAAGAGTAGAATGCATTCATGTTTGTTTATTGAAACTATGATTATTCATCTTTTTCTTTGTGTTCACAGATCACCCAGGCCAGTTATTGTCGAGCCTTTAGAACAGTTTGACGATGAGGATGGTCTTCCAGAGAAACTGGCACAGAAAAACCCCAGATACCAAAAGTAAGCACATCACCTCTCATTTGATATTTCTTAGATGTGCTGATTGACTCGTTTAATAACGGTTTGCTTTGTGTTGTGGGGTGGGGTGTGAACTGTGGTGGGTGCAGGGAGACTATCCTGTTTTTTGTGATGCAAATGATTCAGCTCAAATCACTTAAGTGACTGGCAGATGGTGTGATGTGGAAGTGGGTTTTTTGGTGGGGGGTGCAGGCAGCTGTTAGATCAATGAGCTGTTATACACGGAACAGCAGATGTTTACCAAGGGATTTGATTCCCACCGAGTCCACTCACAATTTAAAAAACAAGAAAAAAAGAGATATCTACTACTATACTTGGATTTGCAATATGGCTTTAGGACTTTCATCTGACTGGGCAGAAATTAACAGTTCATCTTCATTGTTTTTGTATCTTACGTTCTGATTATAGTATCACTGTGTAAGGCCCATTTCGAAATTATCGTTGCATTAAAAGTCACTTTACGTTTTGTCTGCAGGGAGCGAGAGGAGCCTCCCCGATTTGCTCGTCCAGGCACTTTTGAATATGAGTACTCCAAACGCTGGAAGTCTCTGGATGAAATGGAGAAACAGCAGAGGCAGCAGGTGGAGAAGAACATGCAGGAGGCCCGCGAGAAGCTGGAAAGCGAAATGGAAGACGCTTACCATGAGCACCAGGCCAACCTGCTCAGACAAGGCAAGTGTGGTGGCCTCAGGTTGAAAGCAATTGTTCTGCCGGTGAAATTTCAAGAAAATAAATCCTTGTACTACTGTCAAATTTCAGTGCTCTCTTCTGGATATGTTCTTAAAGATTTTTTTAAATACTTATCAGTCACCTCATGGAGTTTAGTTATTTGAATCGTTTATTTTCCACTGTCTCCATCACTTGGGAGGACTTGATTGATTGATTTTCATGTTTCCTTGCAGATCTGCTGAGGCGGCAAGAAGAGCTCCGGCGCATGGAGGAGTTGCACAGTCAGGAGATGCAAAAGAGAAAAGAGATGCAGCTTAGGTATTGATTTGAATAAGTTTCTCATTTGAAGACAAATAACCAATTTCCACATTTTGTAGTTGGCACAGTTCATCTCGGTGTACATTTATAGCTTCATTTTGCAGGATTTGTTCTTATAAATTGAACATCTTGTATTGTTTTTACCAATTCCTCCCATGAATCATATTCTAAGGCGCCCGACCCTGTTATTATTTTAATTGTTGATCTGTAAATGAATTATTTTCTGCTTGTAAACAGACAGGAGGAAGAGCGTCGCAGGCGGGAGGAGGAGATGCTTCGCAAGAGGGAGCAGATGGAAGAGCAGATGCGCCGCCAGCGTGAGGAGAACTACAGAATGGGCAACTTCATGGACAGTGTGAGTGTAACTGCAAAACAAAAAAGCACAATACACAATGACTTGGTCTAATAACATGTTTATATGTATTTGAATGGTTTTCTTACCTCTGCTTTTATCTTGCAGAGGGACAGAGAAATGAGGATGAATCCTGGTGGAGCCATGGGCATGGCTGGTAAGAAATTATTATTATTTTTATTAGATACTTAAAGTTAAATGTTTTATGTATGTTTTACAAAGCAATCTTTTATGAATGATCAAGTCCGCCTGCTTTTCACATGCTTACATGCCTCATCAAATTCTCAGGTTGGTTATATTTCCTTTAGAATACTGCAGTGTTATGTTGTTTTCAAAGTTAAGTTTTCATTATCGCCATACATCCTTGCAGTCATTATTGGTTGCACAGTGTAGGTTGCACTATAATTCTATAGTAGTGGTAACCAGATGTAATAATTTGATGTAATAATGCACTTAAAGAGTTGGTTGGTGGAGAAATTGTCAAGTCAAGGAGCACAGGGCCTTCATCAGAGTGCTCTGATGAAGGCTCTGTGCCGCAACACGTAAGCATTTTTCATAGTGATGTGAGCCACCAAACAGGCGAAATATGAGTATTTTCTCCTACTTGACTTGACAATTCAGGATGTGCTACGTTTTCACACTTTGTGAGCACTAGAAGATTTGTTAGACATTTATAAAATGAAGTGTGATCCCCATTTGAAGTTAAAAATTTCAGTTAGCTCCAAGCTCCTTTGACAACATCTGGCCTCAAAAAGGCTTTCTCTGACTGTCTTTGTTTCTGACATCTGTTTTTCAAATGTGTGACATGTAGTCATGTCATCTCTGTTAGACATGTCCTTTGGCACACCAAACCAGAAGTTCCCCATGGGTGGAATGGGCTTTGAGGGACAGCAGGGAATGGGGGGACCTTCTCCTGGAGGCATGATGGGCAACGAAATGGTAACGTATCCCACTTTGGGGAATTTCTTTTTTAGCATTAAAAGTAGTAGTTTGTGGTTGGCTTTCCTTCTTGTTGGAAGTTGATTATTAAGCCCCGAAGGCTGCTGGTTGATTGAGAGCTGTGAATCTGATGAACTGTTTGTGCTCCCAGCTGTCTTCAGATGGCTTGCTTCATGTTGAGGCTGTCATATATGCTGCCTACCTGATAGGGTTTCTTTCAATGATGAGCCAAGCCCCATCAGTTCCATTCACCAGAGTCTTGCTGCTTTCCTGCCAAGAAACAGTCAGCCTGCACTAAATTAGAAGGATTTACTCTCCAGTGTGCTCTCTGACAGCTGTAGACTGACTTCAGTGGCTCTGCTCACCCTTGTAAAACACTGCAGTCATGTAGTGGACCCTTATTGCAAGCCCTGTCTCCTGTGAGCTGGACAGGCACTTTTCTTGGCAAGAGGAAGAATGGCATCTGTATTTTATTTTTTGTTATACTTTTTTAATCTGTTGGTGTTATGGGTATCTAGCCATAAAACCACATTTTCATATTGTGCCAACACCTTCATGCATCAGCTGCCGTGAGAAGGAATCAGGTGGTATATGAAGAACCTGTGTGTATTTCAGGCGGGCAGTGTGAAATCCTTTGCAAAGCTTCTCTGTGAACTCTTTTTGTGGCATGACGTAGGGACTTATTTCTCCTGGGCTAGCAGCTTGTACCCTTAACAAACTTCTTTTTGGACCCGAGCAATTCAGATATTTTTAGTGCAGGTTGACAGTTTATGGCATTATGTCTCATACTTGAACATTTTGTTTACAAATGGAAAACAACATTTTGAACTGATGGGGCAGGCACAGCCTTGTGACTCTTCCTGCTTAGGCTTACACCCTTGTTTACTGGACCTGAATTAGTCTAATTTCATATGCGGCCTAAGTCCTGTGCTAATTTGCCATAGTACTGGTGGACTCATAGTAGCAATGTTGGCTGCATTGTCAGTTCACAGCAAAGATGGTAAGATGTGTGTTTACCTCATACCCTATATCCTAATGAAAACTGTTTCCAAGATAGTTTTGACCTTATGAGTGATGCAAAAATACAAAATGTGGACATGTTAGCTTTTATTACACTACATACACATTTACAGCTTTTGCCAAGTTGTGGATTATTTGGTAATATTTGCTCAACTTGTAAAGTCGCTTTGGATTCAAACCCTTTTGAGAGAGGTTTTTCCTCAGTGGGAATTAAAAATGGTTTTCAGGCTCAAGCCTGTAGAATAAAGACCCTTTGAGGTGATCCAGGTCTATCACCTATGAAATTGCAGTAGGTGTGTAGCTTTGACATACCCACTATCTCATATTCATACTTAGGTTGGGCGGTAATATTGTACACTGGAGTAATGACAAAGGCAATAATTTTTTTTTTTTAAAAAGAGGTTTGTACTTACAGTGACCGCAGGTACTGTCAAATCTAGATGAAGCTTTGAGCAAAATTTGCAGCCACAGACGGAAGTAATTAAAATTTTAATCACAATTACAGTTAAACACCTTCTACTTCTGCTCCCTGAGCGGGGCCTTTACAATAAAGAGTACCGATATGAGTAGCCTTTACTGCAGGAGATGCGCAGCTACATCATCAGAAATTTCCACAGTAACTATTCTGTCCCGATGGTAGTCTCACCTATAATTATGTTAAATGTGTAGCTTAGCCAGCACGCTAACTAGCTGCTGTTCTCTGTTTAATCACTACGGTTGACCGAGACATTGTTTTAGATATTGTTCAGACAGGGCAAACTCGAATGTTGACGTCTGTATTTACATTGTTTTACCATGAAAGCACAGTAAAATGTGTTGGGAAGACAATGCTAAATCAGCATATAAATTGTCCCTCAAATTCCTTAGAATGTTTTTGAATGGGTCAGTATGTCCCAGGAATATTAGAGAAACAGAAAGTTTGGATACCGCCCAACCCGAATTTATACTTTGGTAAGCATTTGATAATTTTGTTGGCCAAACCAGTTGATGTTGGATTATCCAGTTCAAAACATTTTTCTTTTTAATGTTACAGTTCCATTGAATTGTAGCCAAACCTGGTGGCTAGATGTGTGGTAAACTGAAGTCTGCCTTCTCCAGTGTATTTGTTTTTTTTGTTTTTGTTTCTGTGTCACGAAATGTCTTTGAATCAACATATACAGTGCACATTCATGAACCAATGACTGTAATGTTGGAAAAGGTGTGCTGAATGACTTGTGTAATGTTGAATTTAGCTTTGCCAAAGCTCCAAAACTCTACAGGTGTATAAACTGGCATGCTCATAGTTTTCCTTTAGCGAAAGATCTCTGGCTGTTCCCAAATCATTAATTCATCATAGACCCACCATTATTTCTTTAAATACATGATCAGTAACCTGCAGTTTTCACTCTTAAATCCTGCTCAAAACATTTGACTGTATTGACCAGAGACTCCTTACACTTCTTACAATGAAAAAATACTTCTATATTTACCGCCATTTTTTCCTTTTTGTAAAGGAACTTTTAGATCTTATTGTTACCAGAGAGAGAGATTTCTACGGTGGGTCTTGTGTTGTTTAATACCCCATACCCACATATGTTTTGACATTAAACTTTTAAATGATGAAGAGGTGAATTTGGTCAGCAATTACGAAATGCTACACCTGCTGCCAGTAGTGGACGATACTAGACCAATCTTTGGCATGCAGTGGACATCATAATATTAGGGAGGCATTGACTAACGAAAGCATTACCCTTTCTTCCTTCTCCGTATGTAACCCGTGGCACCTGTGGACCTTCATATTGGAATGAACCGTACCTTCGGATGTGTCTCCTGCTGGTTGTGTTGTAAATCTGCTCACAATCATTAAACAAACCACCTCTCTTACCATACCTTATACCCCCCTCCCCTGCCTATGGACATGAACTGTGTGCTCTTGCACTCACACCACTCCGCTCCTAATTCCTTGCACCTCCAATATGCCTTCCTGGCAAATTGCCCCCTCCCCTACAGCGCAACGAGCGCTTCCCTCAGGGCGGTCCTAGAGGAATGGGTCCTGGTAACCCAGGCTTTGGCAGGGTCCGCGAGGAGTTTGATGGACCTGCTAAGAAACCCCGTTTTTAAAACTTGCCCCGTCACTCTCCTAGCAGCACTAATTGTGTAGATCCCCCTAAAATATGTTGAGTCATATCTGTTGTATTTAAGTTTAAAGTGTTGCTGCATTTTAGCCTAAAGACTTACTCATTTTATGGCAAGTTCGGTATTTTCCATTTTTATTTTGTATTTTGGCTATTGTGGAAAGATAGAGCACCCACTTGTGATCCATTAGTGCTATCTGACCATGTATAATTTTCTTTCTAGTTGTATCATGCTCTGTGAGTCGTCGTGAAATGATAATTGTAACATTTTTCTCACCTTTCTATCTATGGCTGTGTTTTGTGCCATAAGTTTGAAGTAAAAGCATGTGTTGCAATAAAGACAAATTGGTCCTATTGGAAGAAACTTTAATATTTATTCTCAAAGCAAGTCGAAACATTTCTACCACGAAAAAAACTAGTCTGTTCCAAAAAGAAATTCTACAAATGAAATTAAACTCACAAAATGATATTTTTAAACTAGATGTAGCCTATGTACAGGCTCCTCATTGTGTCATTAACACACTGCGTACAGTTTGGGTGTGTATTTTTCCAGATTGGAGTCATTCTTGTGTGCAGTTGGAAGCAGAATTTCAATTCAGTTAGACATATTTTGGGTTGTAATATGAAATAGTAACCGAAGGAACCAATTAGGGAGTCTACAAGGAATCCCATCTTACAGAAAGTATTGTTAAGGAATTGACATTGTTAAAATATTTAAATCAAGCATCCAAACCTTAGTTACAATTTCCCAATCAGAGTATATAGTAGCACAAGACACTGTTGCCAAGAATAAATCACAGCATTGTTTTGATTGACAGAAGCCAAATTTTGCCTCTGCTTCATATGCATGTAATCTCACCAGAAATTGAAACAAAAATTTGACAAAATTATTTTAGCAAAAATGACAAGCTATAGGTTTTTAGGTTTCATCAGCTCCTGTCCATCACCTGTACAAAGTACCATTATTAAAATCTGATTGCAACAAAATATAAGATGTCAAAGCAAATATGCTATGTTTAATCTCATACTTAATGTTTTTGATAGTATTACAGTTACAATTTTACAGTAGCATTTTTGTAGCTTACATGAGATACCAATAGAACAGGAGACCATGTTGTTGCGCATTGCATTGTGGATAGTAGTGGACATTGTTTATGTCATGCTGTTTACATTCATTAAGCTCACAGCAGCTATGAGAGCATAGCAACAGCAATCCGACAGCACCTTGCTTTCAGGCTGGATAAAGCCTGGTTATTATTTGGTCTCCACTGTAGCTTCTACCACAATGCCTTGCTTCGGTCACCTCTGCTCACATCACAATCCCGTTCTCTGTATACATTTTCGGAGGCAGCTGACATCTCCATTGTATGGAATGACCTCAGGGAAAAGAGGCTGTTAATCTTACCCATTTGCAGAAGTCATACTGAACCACCACACTATTACTGAGCTGTAAATGGTGGGAAGAACAGATCTCCTTCACAGGGACGTCCAGAGTTTGAAGAATTGTCGGTGCCTCATGGAGTGCCCTGGTTTTCAGTCAGATAACTAAACAGGATCAACACTCAGCCCCTCTTGAAGTGGAATTTTTGCCTAGACTTTGCTGACGAACCCTTGGATTAACTTTTCTCCAATTCTGTTGTACTTTCTGCCAAGAAATTCCATGTTTTTTCAGGCACATGGGATGAAGATGATCGGGTGGTAGTTGGATCAAGTTTAGAAGTGGAAATATGAGCATAATTAACAAATGGCTTTCTTAAAAAGGAATCTTCAGAGTTCAGAAATGGCTTGTGCATTGCCTTGACACAACACCATACACCAGTGAGAAAGATCTGCTAATGAAATGCAGAAATACACAAATAGGCAATGGAATTTAAGTGAAATTGAATGGTGCTGTGTATTTTTGGAAGTTGCTAGTCTGATGTTTTTTGGAGAGAATATGCTGAGAGAATTTGGAGTACATCTGATCATGGAAACAAAAATCCAGCACAGCACCTTTGGTAACAAGTGTTGCTCAAGACCTCAGATGCCAGCACATAGGCAACGGAAAATGAACTGTGTCTGTTGTGGCAGCATATTGTGAGTAATTAAGTTTTTGGCTTCCCCATAGTTGGCTCACATTTACATAGCCCATATTATCAAGTATTGGGAATATGTTAAGACTTGCAACTTGATTTCAATTTACAGGGCTATTATTTGTTGAAAGAAATCTCAATTAACAATAGTTATGACGATTTCACAATTTAGGCCAGCTGACTAATACGTTTTTAATATATTTTTTGTTACAGGAATTGAAACTAAAGTTATTCTAAGACAAAGCAGGACCATTTCAAAGTCCAAAACAGGTTTCTAGCTACAATGTAAGGGGAACCACAGGTTTACTTTTAAAGGAACTGTACTTTGGTTTCTCCATTACTTGACCATGGTCTTTTCTATTTCAGAGTAGTGGTCCTAGCTACCACAGGTATTTTTAGAGTATGGCTTCCAACATATGGTTTGTTTGTTTGTTTTACATTGCCCAAGTATAGGGCCCTATGAAATCCATTGAAATTTATTCTAGATTACTCTTTATTTTTTCCCAAATTTCATATTTTGCATTTTAATTTTTCCTGATCTCTTGTGTTTTAAAGATTTAAATACATTTTGTCATCACAGAGAATGTCTACTCATGTGGTGGGTGAACAAAATTTCAACAATTCAAATTTAATGAAAATTAATGACTTTGTGACACAACATTGCACTATTTTTTTTTTATTTAGCAAAGAAAGTATTTCAATATATTTACAAAACAAAACATTTCCTTCTTTTGCAAAATGCTTCACATCTCAGATTCACATTATAACTGAAAAACAGTACATCTTTTTTGTAAGAAAGTGTTTCACATCAAGTTCCTCAGAATTTTTTGGATGACTTGGCCTTGTGTCAGGGCCTCTGTGACTTGAGAGTGTGTGTGTGTGTGTGTGTGTGTGTGTAAGAGGAGCTGAGCCCTGCCCTCAGTGAAACACAGACTGCAGATAACGAGCTGCAGCAGTTTTTTTCCCCTGTTGATTCGGCTTAGGCATTGTGAACAACGATTGCAATAGTAGTTCAAATGGTAGGGAAAATTCTGTTTTTGTTAAATTGCATCCTTATTTTGGCATTTTCTCACAATATTCTCCATTTTACAGTTGTGATTCCATTTTCATTATCAAATACATACAAACATGATTCAGTCCTTGTTTCCCACATCATGGAAATCAGAAGGGCTTGTGTAGAGGCATGTTTTGTTTGTTTGTTTTTTATCCTCAAATCACTTCTAAATAATGATGCAATCTTTCTGAGACAGTTAATGTAGTTGTCTCTAATTAATCTGAGAATGTGAAAAGATACTTTTATCAAATGCTTTTTGGTGAAGCAGTTTTCTTTCAGTAGGGATCATTTTTCTGAAGGCCACTTTTCTCTTAAAATTGACAAGCTGTGGCTTTTCAGGGTTTATTGTTTTAACAGTTTTCTCTCACTGTTGTAGATGAGCACCATTCATGTGAATGCAGCTGTCCCGTGGCTCTTTCTAGACAGCATTGGGATATATAAAGATGCATGCTTTAAAAGCGTCCCATAGAAGTTGATTTCCTTAATCATATAGCATCTGTAGCCTATGTTAAATACCACCTATACGTGGGAGGAGTGAAAAATGCAGCAAAGGAAGAGTGCAACTATTTATTTAGTGCTCTTTAAGTACAGTGAAATACAATACAGAACTTTTACATAATACTTGGCTATTTAAGGGTTTTTGCCTAGCTTACAATGCATCCCCTAGAAGGGATTTTGTTTCTTCACATAGCATCTGAAAACCCTGCAAAACAAGGAGGACTACACGTACTTGGATGGATTTGGTAACACAATTGGATACCATGAAGTACAAATCTGAAAACTTGTAATGTTATGTCTTGTGTTTTGGTGTTGTGTACATTTCTCCCTTAACAGGTTTGACCATCTTGAAAGGTTTTGGACTATGAGAAAGGAAATTCCAAACCAAGAAATCCTAAGTTGATGGTACCCACAGGCTTAGTAAGATTGTCATTCAACCGGTGTACTGAAGAAGAATCCTGTTGGTCTGGCTTGTTGACAGAGAGCAATCCCTTTAGAAGACTGTACAGGACCTACAATTACTGATTGTGACTGTAGAGCTTGATCTAATGGAAAAGTTGGAGGTTCAGGACTTAAACAGTTGGCTGTTATACTTTTGGCAAATTTAACATTTCACAAGATTCATCTGGCACTGTTAAAGGCTACACAAAAACTATGCAGTGGTGCTAAAAAAGAATACTCACCATGGCCAACGCAGTGTCAGTGGAGTATAGGTGACAGCAAAGGTACAACAGATTTCACTGTAGTCATGATTTCGGAAAAAAAAAAAAAAGTGTAGCCACTTGTGTCTTGATTAAAGCTATGTTAATACTATACACAGAGTAATATTACAGGCCTTAAAGGGATGGTTAAGTGAAGTTTTTTGTCATCACTGGTTGCAGAAAACATGAAACTGAAAATTTGAAGTCCTTTCTGTACACAGAGAGGCCTATTGTTTGATTTCTCCTCAGTCGATGGAGCTGTTTTGCTGGGGATTGAAAGCTACTTGAACACAGGAGTGCCGCATCCAATCAGACCATGGCCTCAGTTTTTATTCCTCCCACCTGTTTGATTGACTGCCTTAAACTGTACTGCTTAACTTCCAAAATTTAGGTTATTAGTAAGTGAGCTGCACAGCAGTGTTTACCATGAACACTTTTGCCAACATAATTGCAGTGCTTCTTTATTTGCACTTGTTGGTTGGTCTTACCAAACAATATCCACATACTAGAAAGGGAGCTAAACCCATTCAGCCCAGTTGGAGTGTATTGCTGTTGAAAAGTTAGCCAATAAAACTCTATTTTATTACAGTTATTGAGTTTTTCAGAAACTTCAAAACCTGTGAATGGAGATAGTAGTCAATGAACACACTAAATAAGAAAATTGTTGTTTTTAACTGGGTTTATAATCTTTTTAAATTTTAGCAAAGTGTGTCATTACTTGCACAACCTTTTGCACCATGGATGTGCTAGACAGCTTGTTAATGCCCAGATTCACTGTTACAACCTTATTTGCTGTGCTGACACTAATCCCCCACACCAAC
>OMLB01016721.1:22394-46196 GCA_900302555.1 Myripristis jacobus
CCCTTCTCTTCAGCCCCCCACCCCACTAGAAAAGCCTCTGCACGCAGCTCCTCCTCAGTGGCATCGCTACCTGGTTATTAGCTTAGTGATGGCCGTGGCGCATAGTCAATTTGAAAACAACAGACCAGCTACTCATCTGTTAAGCTGGATAGGCCAAAATATTTGTCACAGAAACTAGCAGAAAGCAAGGGGAAACACAGGTCAACTATGGATTGGCCTTTGAAAGGTGGCATGTACTGAGATCCATAAAAGGACTGAAAACTGATGCAGATGTCGCCCTGTTTCTTCTGGATGAGTAAGTTGACCAACATTATCGCAGACTTTGGGTTTGGGTGGGAATAGAGCGATTTGATTGATAATGACAAACAGCTGAGATCACTGCTACTCTCCAGTTGCAAGGAGTCCATTAACGCAGCTTTAACACCCTCTCCTGCCCCAGATTATTCCAGTTGACCTTAAAAAGACTCCTTGCACTGAGTCAGTTTAAAGTGCCCTGGAACGTTTACGTTTTGGGTAGAATAGAATGAAAATAGGTAGTTACTTCCCAACCTCATCTCTTCAGCAACCTACCAATCGCAGGAGTCCCATGCATCTTACTGTTGAGGAGAGAATGCCATGTTGTGCGTGTGTTTGAGTGTGTGCTACATGTCTTTTCGAGTACGTGAGGGGTGCTCTAGCTGCTGTCAGCCAGCTTGTCACAGACAGGCTGCCCCATTCCACACTAGAGGCTCTTCCCGGCCTTTGGGTTACGTTGACGATGAGTAGTTCTGCAGAAGTCAGTGGACAGTAAAGCCTGGACTTGTTTGCACTGCAGCCAGAGGTATGCTTACACAGATCAGCGAGGTAAGTGTCCCATCCATGTTTTTGATATAAGATGCACAATCCCCCACAACTTGTCTTGTTTCTCTCCTCAAATGCTGTGTCACTGTGTAAAGTGACACTTACAGGGCTTCTGGCATGACACTTCTGAAGAATGGACTCACAGTGCAGAACTATATTCTTCTACCTCTTATGTGGACTTGTGGCAAAACAATGTGTGTTTTAGCTTGTACACTGTGTGTGTGTGTGTGTGTGAGAGAGAGAGAGAGAGATTACAGTACTTGGGGTTCCATGTATATATGAAAAGCATTGTTTGTGGATGGCTGAGTCACTGGTTCATTACTGAGTGTGTAGACAATGTATTGACTTTGGCATCACAGAACTGCAACATCCGTCATCAGTACTCTTTATTCCCTCTTATCAAAGAGTGTAAAACGTCCCTTGCAGCGCAAAGACATTTATTTGGCTGTGGGTTGGGGGTTCTTTGCAGTTTTGAAGTGAAAATGTGACATACCTTATGGGTTTGTCTGGGTGGGATTGTGAACATTCATGAAAATGGTTTTATTAAAAGTCAGAGATGCATAATTGTGTAAGGCATGCATCATGCAGTGTGCCTGTACTTTGATCCTGACATCACAAACTCCACAACCGTTGACTGGTATTTTTGTGTAGATGGGGTTGGGAGTGCTTTCAGTTATTTTTCTCTTTGCTGATGCTTACAGTTAGTTGAAACAGCTGCTCATTTCAGTCTAAACTGCCTTTTTCAGTTCATAAACCAGACCTTCATGCATTTGGAACAGCACTCAAATCCAGACATTTTATGTTTGTATTTCTTAGGGTTTGGCAGTTTCTCACTGTCCTTAAAAGCAATGATGTATATTTTATTTTTAGTTTAAATTTGCTTGATGTTGTTTTTCCAATCAACGTTCAGCTGGTTCCCTTTTTATCAAGGCCTAGATCTTAGCATTCTGTCAAGAGCATTTTATTCTTTCTATGTACAAACAGTAAATTACTTTGTGGTTCATTTTGTGACAAGTTTGTTTATTTATTTATTATTAAGGCCAGTACAAAGATATTAAGCATCTGTTGAGGGCTGACTACAGTCATCTGGATATTTGAAGCAGTTAGATTGCAGGGGGTGGTTGGCGGCATGGCATAAACCCCCTTTCGTCTTCAAAAGGAGCAGTGACTGATGCATGTGAACACTCACCAGTTGCTCTCACCATTCTACCACTGAACAAGATGGCATCTGAATAATAGTCGTCAGCTAAAGTAGCTGGTAAAGCAGAGTACAGAAATTTACCAACATTTAGCTGGTGTTAACTTCCCATCCTGCCTGGCAGGCAGATGTTTGTGGAATAAAAGCACATGTCGGCATGTGTAGTTTTATCCCTACAGTTACATTTTGCTGGATAGGTCGGCTCACCTTGTATGGAGCCGTGCATCAAAATGTGTTTCTGCTCTCAGCCCTTGAATAATCTGTTCAAAATGGTACTTGTTTTTCTACTTCTCTCTCTTCTTACCTTTCTCATTTTTGCCATTCTACCTGTCACATCTGAATATCCTTGTCATGCCAGTGACCAGCCAGCCATTTTGTAAAAGGTTCTCAGTTCATCAGGACTGTGGCAATTCCCTCTGTTGCTTGTACTTAGGAGCTGTGTTGTAGCTGTACAGAAACAGTGCTGCTACCTGGAGTATGTGGTGCTCCACACCTCTGTTGGACCTTCGTGTGTAAGAGCAAATTGCAATCTATCCAAGAAATGCAATGAATCCAGCCCTAGAGGCTGTCAGGATGTGTCTGTCTGCACTGTGATCCATTTTCTGATTTTTAAATCGTCAGTCTCAATCGGCCAAACTGCTTCTCTATTTCCTGACTTGGGAGTGTTATGCCAGAACTACCCTCCTGGCCTCCTACGGCCACTCCTGGGAACGGCAGGGCCTGCGGTCTGCAGGCCTTCTTCTGTACAAGGTTACTGTTCTGTTAAGGTGCTGCTCCCAGCTTGTTGGGGGTTATGCAGTAACATTCCTGACGCGTCAAGCTTACCTCTTCTTGGCATAGAATTTCCTTCTCCCAAGGTTTGCAAACTATTTGAATGTTGCAGTTGCTATGCCTTGACTTTTCCCTCATGCAGTTTCAGAATAGCAAATGCATCAATCTGACATTAAGATGGCTTTTAAAACAACTGCGGTATTGGAGTTTTGTCATACCACATAATTTATTATACTTCACACAGTACACATTAACTAATGCTTACATACAATGACATACACTCTTTAGTGCACACCTGTAAAGGACTCCTACAGCGTTGACAGTATGTATAATTGCAAAATGTGTTTTGCGTTTTCTTTTAATCTCCTTATGAAAACCACTGCTCACAGACACATTTACTATGTTAACATGCACACAAGGAACCAGATTATTATGAGTAAACATCTTGTGGCAAGAAACACCTTAGTCTGATTACTCAAAAATCCCTGTGTACACACTCGCCCTAATAATTGAGATTCCCCGGACAGTTTCTGCTGCAGCCGGCAGAGACAGGAGCCAAGCTTTGCCCTTGTGGGTGTTAGCAGACAGTAGCAGATGTTTTTTGTGTCCTTTATACTTTCATCAGTTAACACTGACATAAATTTATTGAGTATCTATCAATGAACATATTGAACAGTTTTTTACTCTACCAAGCGTTGTACATTTTGTTTTATCCCGCCATTTTCCTTATCCACACCTTTTTTCCTGCCCACGCACACATGGAAGACAGTTCAGAGATCCGAGGAACTGCCTATATGTCCCAAAAAGCGCCTTTCCTCGGCACAAATCTAGCTGTCTTAACAGGATTTTTCTTAATCCCCTTAACCCCGGTAATGGAAACGGCATTTTCCTTTACATGGCGTTTGAGAAATCTGTCCGTACGTGGTGAATAACCCAGTAATTAAAGTGCATGTAAACAGTGATTGAAAGAAACTGAAACACAGTGTGACACCTTGTCAAGATGATGGACTATTACTGGTATGAAACAGCTGATCAGTTCTCTACTGGGCTCTAATTGTTTGTCTCTTACCACAGGAGCCTCGACCGATAGAGGGAGGCTGAGAACCCACTTCAGGAATAACCACGGTAAGCTCCTAAGCTATTAAAACAGACATAGACCTGCTTTTCCGGAAGTGTGGTTAAATTGCAGAAATACAGTGTGCTGGACATTTTGAAATTGCACAATAGTATAATAAAGAATGGACCAAGTCTTTAATTTTCTGAAAGTAGTCCCTTTTTTTTTTTTTTAAAGTGCCATAGTAAGAATGTTACTTTTGTCATTTTAATTGTGAATATCCCAGTCCAGTTATGAAACTTCCTGTAGAAGTGAATGACCCAGCCCATACGTGCTTTTCCCCTCAGAGATCCTAATTGTTTAGGATAAATACTGATTGCTTGTTTTTCTGTCTTTCTCCTTTTTTATGTAAAATGAAGACTGATGTGTGCTATAAAGCCAGAGCCGCAGGAGCCCTCAGGACCGCACTGTGCTGATGCCAGGATGATCTGCATGGTAGTTACTTTGCTAGTTATTTATGAGTGTAAAACTGTTGGTAGCACTTGATATATTGTGCCATGTTTAAATTCAATATGGCACATATTCCACAGAAAGCTGTATTTGATGAAAATAAAAACATTTTGTGCTTCTGTTTCAGGTGGCAGTGCAGCTGCAGTGCCAGGAGCCGTCCAGCAGAGGACGAGCAGCCAGCAAGTCCAGTCCAGTGGTTGGACTGTTCTCTCTTGCTTTTCAGTTTCAAAATAAATGATTTAAACTTATGTTGTGCTTGGATTTTTTTATGCATTTGGTACTGATTATCTTTTATTTATTTAGTTGTGAGTTCCATCAGTCCTTAATTTCAACACAGAGGGGTCTTTGAGGACAGGTGTCCTCTTTACAAGTGTGCCAAGAATATCAGACATACTTTATACGGATGAAAAACAGCAATAACAATAGAATATACAGCTAGAAAAGATAACATTAGATGAAAAGGTCAAATAATACATGTAAAGACATGAATAAATAAATAGACATTAGAAAATTGCAACATCTTGTCACAAAGAGGCATTTTAGCAACAGGCTAAAAAGGCAGATTGGTTATAATTTATTTGGCCGTACTGACACATTCAGTTTACATGCATTTATCCATAATCCTCCAGTGGAAATGACTGAAGTGCATCACCCTGTGACTGAGCCGTTGATTAACTGCCACCATGGCTGTCCTCTGTGCCCTGGGTCAGAAACTGTGTGAGGACAGTCCAGTTACGATTAAGGCTAAAGGTGCAGTGTTTCAGTGGCCTGCTGTGTCCTGAGGCTTGGCTGTCAACCCTGGACGAGCTCCAGCCCGAGGCAGCAAGATGATCCAGAGGAGCCTGAAGACACAGGCCGCCTGAGGGAAACCAAATGTGGGCCGGTTTTATTTTGGTCTGATTATGTTGCACCCTGGCAGTGCTGCTCTTCTGGGTTTCCTGTTGGCAGTCAAGTATGACTTGAAGTGCTTTGATCCAGAGACTCACCTTTACAGGACGAGTGAAATTTACATGGGCCAGAAGCTTGTCTTGAAGGACAGAATATCCTTACAAAAAAATCAATTCAGTATGCAACAAAATAAAACTACAAAATGACAAAATGTTGAAGACAAAACAAGCTTATTTAATTATTCTAACTGGCCCCTTTAAGGAAGACAAGGTGATAAGACTGAGTTTCTCAAAAGAGGGCGAATCTTTATTCACCACTTTGTTCAATGTTCCTCAAAAGGGAAAGAAGAAAGGTCAACTTCTGGTATACTTCAAAACAAAACAAAATATCTGATCCTACATGTTCAGTAAACATCTCAAATTGTGCAAAAATGTGAAATAGCTTTTTTGTTAGTACAGCAGAGGTTTGGACACACTGAGGGAAGGTATTGGTCAGTTAAAAGATGTAAAGTATTATAATAAGAAGTATTAGGCCATTGTATAATAATATGTAGAATATGTATTGAGGAAGGTCCTGGAAGCTTAAGGCCTTGGGAATATAGAGTGGGCCTCTCCTGTAGGAAAATGTGATGAGGAATCTTTATTCCTTTTAATAGAGCAACTTTCTGGCTATTTTCAGGTGTAAGAATGAATTTGAAATACCATTCAGGTTTTTTTTGTTTGTTTGTTTTTTAATATATATGAAATACCAAATTCAGTTATGTATAGGGGTTTGTCAAGAAAAATAATTTGATTTGAGCTGAAATGGTAAGAGTTACTATAGTTTTGTATTTTTCATTAGTTTTTATTTTTAATTTGGTTTTCAGTTCAATTCAGTTTCATTTAGTTTCCAGAGTGGGTTTGCTTGTTTCAGTTTAGTTTTTTTTTTTGTTGTTGTTGTTTTTAATCATTATTCATGGTTATAATATTGGGGGGGTGTGTCAGGAACAAGACTGAAGAAGTTCAGCATATGTAAAATCTAAAATGTTTTTAGATTTTAGTGTCATTTTAGTGAACTATAGTAACCTTGTGTATGCGGTTCCATAGCCTACATTTCTTCCTGAGTCAGCATGCCTGCCAGCTACAGCTCACTCAGTATCATGTCTACATTTCCTGGAGGCTCAACCAATACTCACTTAGCCCTGTCCGTTTATCACCTGCTGCCCCGCCTGTAAGCTGACCTGCGGAAGAGGGAAAGGGAGAGGGGGTGAAGTGGGTGGTATCCACCCGACCAGTCATGCATCATTAATGGACATGCATCATTAATGGCGTCCGCTGCCCACAGGTGGTGCAGCACCCCCCAGGGCCGGCAGCAATAAGCTACTTCGTGTGTATGTGTGTGTGTGCAGACTGAAAGAAGCAGCTCTGTGCAGCAGGCCGCACTGCCTCCTCTGAACACCAACAAAACCTTCAATTTACACCATCCTTCACGAGACTTTGCTGTCACTTAAGAGGTAGTGTACATGTCTGGCAAGGTAGATCAGTAGTTCAGCTGTTGGGACATTTTCAGGTATATTCTAATCTAATCCAAGAGGGACATAAATAGATTGAGACCCATGCGGGGCACTGCTGAAGCTGCGCCTCCACCAGCCGTCCTGGGCTCGGGCTTGGAAATCAGCGGGTTGTGGAGCCAGAGAGCCGCACAGAAGAGCCGAGCCCTGGTCCGGACCTACCTGCTCTCTAGCTCTGTGCCCACAGCGGGAGGAAGCAGGGCCCCCAGGAGCCCGCTGAGGCTGCCCTCTCTGTCTGCAGCCAAGGGCCCACGCCGGCAGAGCAGCACCGTGCCTCTGAGGTAAGCTGATCAAACCACAGAGCTGCAGATCTGCCTGCCTGCCAGGCTCCAGAGGAGGCTCAACATCAGACCTGGGTAAAATACTTAGGAAATGTGTTTGGTTCAGTGAATCTGCAGCAAACCATAAGTCAGTGGAATCTACGGGCAGCTGACAAATCAAATTAATAAATACTAGAAAGTGTCTTATTAATGTATTTGGTCACCATGAGCCGCCAGAGCAGCTTCAACGCTCGTTGGTATTGATTCTACAAGCCTCTGGAGCTCTGCTGGAGGGCTGGAGCTACAAGATCCTGTGCACTGAGAGGGCTGCAGTGCATCAGCCCCTCTTTACAACCAGTGAAATGACACCCAGCTGAACACCTGTGGGAGATTTTGGAGCCACATGTTAAACGACACTCTCCACCACCATCATCAAAACACCAACTGAGGGAATATCCTTTGGAAGAATGGGGCTCCATCCTCCCAGTAGAGCCTCAGAGACTTGGGTGTTCTGGTGGCTCTTGGTGGCCTGTGTGCTTGATCTGTGCATAAACTGTACGGATGGGAAAACCAAATGTGAGACATTCTTGTGGCTCATTTAGACTTGTTGTTCACAGAGGAGGGCAAGAGAAACCCAAGTGAGGTGCCAAGACACACACACACACACTACCTCCCTCCCTCACTGTCCTGACAGCCTCACCTCAGGAAGAGAGGAGGTTTTGATATTGCCAGCTCCTCATGATGGCTAGTGTTAGTTCATTCATCTGTCGCACCCCTCCCTGTTAACCTGTCTCTCTCTCTCTCTCTCTGCAGCCTCCACAGCGAGCCGGCCCTCCTCACCCCGGGGGAGAGAGCCATGTTTGAGGGCTTCTCCCACAACTGCCGCCCCAGCGTTTTACAAAAGCGACCCCCGCTTGCCCCGCCACTCTGCAGGTCATCTTCTCTGACCCCGTGCAAGACCTGCCACCCGTCTGAGAGCGGCTACACCCATCTGACTCATCAGCACCAGGCCCAGAGCTGCAGCCGACCCGTCTACATCCACTTCTCCCAGGCCATCCAGCCCTCCTCCAAGCCGCTGCCAGCGAGGCGTTACTCTCAACCCCCGGCCCTGACCCTGAGTGCAGAGGCGGCGCAGGGTGACCTCCGACCCCTGGCGGTGCAGCATCGCCACTCCTTGTCCCAGGCGGAGGCTCTGTCTGTCGTAGGGAAGCCCTGCCTGCCCAGCTGCAGTCGGCACTGCGCTCTGGCCACAGCGTCGGCTCCGGCGAGGGCGCAGCTCCACGTCTTCCTGCCCACCGAGGGGGAAGGAGAGGAGCTGGACAGTGAATCTGTGGACGAAGGGTTCATGGACGAGTTGGACAGTAAGATCATGTCTCTGAAGCTCCAGCAGGGGGAGCCCAAGACTCTTACATAACACTGCTAGACACAAACACACGCAGACCAGAGGCCTTGAATATCATCACTGTGACCACCAAGCTGGCAGAGGAATTCAACTGGAACCTGTTTCTGACGCACCAGTGTGTTACTGGTATCGAGAACCTGTAGTGATTTCTGACAATCCCAAGTCATGTGTGGTGTTAAAGCACATTTTAATATTTATGCAGTGTCAATTGGGACTTGGTTGTTACCAAAAAGCCTACAGGTCAGTGTGTTGTTGTAAACATTAGAAGGTCATATGTATTACACATGATGGGAATCAACATTTTCATCCAGACTGGACAAAAAATAGTACACCTATCCTTTAAACTTCAGTTTTATAGATTTTTTTCACAAGTGATTTTGGAATTCCTGAAAACGTTTAGGAGCCCCACTGACCGCTGATGAGTTCATCTTTGAAATGTAAACGTGTAAGCCACAAATATGTTGTGAAAAGAGATCAGAGGACAAAATTGACCTTGCATGCTAACTGCTCCGAACATTAAAGAAGTAGAAAGGTGTTTATTCTCAGCTGTCCTGCTTAGAAACATCTTTATCCTGCTGCACATCCAAGAGGGGAGTAACTGAATGAGGAAAACTGGGAAAAGTGTTTGTGTTTTTGCTGCAGTGTTATACTGTACTTGGGTCCAGCCCATTTAAAACAGAGCAGATTTAGCATCAGAAAGTGACAAACTCTGTGCTCTTGTCCTTTAAGAGTCATGTGGAAAAAGATCTGGAGCATGCTCTCTTTTCGAAAAACTAACTTTTACTCTAACCTTTTTTTTTTTTTTTAAGTCACACACTTTTCTCTGCCACTGAAGCAGAGTTTTACAGCGACACAGCTACTGAAGTCAAGTATCAGCTGAGTGACAGGATTTGCACTTCAACAGGATGTGTGAGTGTTTTTCCCAACACCTGATTATCACCACAATAAATCACTCAGAGGACCCAGTTTATAATTTATTGACAGCAGCTCAGTCGGTCCCGCGGTCAGAGGGGAAACAGCAGGAATCCCGAGAAGACGCTGAAGTTTCTGGAGTCGTCGTAGAGCCGGTAGCTGGCGGGCAGACTCAGCCGGACCGTGTCGCCCCGCTGCAGCTCCAGAGCGAGGCCGCCGGCCGCCGTGGCGTAGCCGCCGTGGTCGTTGAGGTTCAGGCTGAACAGGATGGGCTGGCTGTTCCTGTGCAGGTACAGACCCATGTAGCCCTTCAGGTAGTCAGCAGCCGTGAAGCTGAAGAAGTAAAGTCCTCTGAGCGGAGCCGTGAACACGCCTGCAGGAGCAACACACTGCTGTCAGTTTTTACTGCTTCTGTCTGATAAAAACACCAAAGAGCCCCAGCTGTAGACTCATGTAATGTTAATGCAACTGCAAATTATTTTCACTGTCAGTTAAAGGTGCACTACACAAAAAACAGAGGGACAACTGAAGTGAGGATCATTTAGACAGAAATGTTAAAAAACCTGGAGTAGGCATGTAAAGTATCAGTCATCCAGCCAACAAGGACATCCATGTAACCTCGCCCTTTATTTTTATCTATTTATTTATTTATTTATTATCTGAGTCTAAATGGTCCTCCCTTCAGTGAAATTTTACATGGTGCTCCTTTAATCTATCAATTATTTTGGGGAAAAGTAAGACAATCTGGTTGGTGTTTTTACGGGATAAATGACTGATAGCAGTATCAAAATAATAACTGATACTGGTGTTATTATCAGTCATCTTAATCAAGTGATCATTTCAGCTCTGTGTCATACAAATACATCGAGATTGTTAGACGCAGAGAAGATGCAAAGAATTTGTTTTTCAAAGAACAATTTTGCCATCTTGATCTGATTTTGCCCCTTTTATCCAGAGCATGCTTAATGAATTTTATTTCAAAATATTATCTTTATCTATTTATTTTCTTCTCTTTATCTATTTATAAATATAGAGCAGACTGGCTGCGACCAGAAATGTAATACACACTAGATAAATCATGGATCGTAAAAATGTGTTGAGGTTGATGGGATAATAAAACCAATTAGACATCAGATGAAGTCCAGAGTAACGAGTGGCAGCGGGACATTGAAGTGACTGTTGCAGTGTCGTCTGGTCTGCATCACCGTCTGTTACCTGAGCTCTGGTTGAAGGCCTGGCCGACGTTGCTGATGACTTTAGAGAAGACCAGAGTCGCCTCGTCATCGAAGGGGCCAACTGATCCTGAGTCAGTCAGACCGGCAGAGAACGCCACCTTCAGGTCATCTGGAGGCAAAGCACAGAAGCCGTCACAGCCAGGTGAAGACATTTAATGTTCAAACTCACACCAGTGTCTGGATTTTTTTTAGATCAACTTTCAACTTCCAAGACCAACTCAAAATTAATGTAACTAACATATTCACTGAGAGAAAGTAGTTTTTTATATGGATAATTATCAACTACGACTCAGGTTTCACAAGTGTCGCTTTGGCCTTTCCTGGCTTTACAAAGAGCTGCAGATACCAGAAAATGTACCAGCTGCTGTTCACCACTTTTGCCCGATGGAAAACCAAACAAACATGAAACCGTGGGAAACAGGTGGGTAGAGTCACGTCGACTTGAGCTGCACCATGTGGAAGAAAAGCAGCTTATTTCATACAACCAGATAAATCGGCGCTCTGTAACTGTATAAATAATCAGGGTTTGAAAACTGCTGTCCTGTGCAGCCGCTGAGGTCAAACCAGCCGCTTTTTAAACAAAGTTGCGCTCCAGCGACACACTGGGGTTTGATCTTGTCTCGTTAGTTATTTAATGACATGAAAGAAACCCAAACCTGAGTTTGTGTTGCTGAGCTGCTGCAGGAGATCCTCAGTTGTGTTCAGTCTGCCGCCCAGAGCTAAAGATCAGAGAGCAAACTTTAGAGAATCACCGTTAAAGGGCAATAACACTGTTTTTTATGAGTGTCACTGTGGTGTCTGCCAGCCCTGTTTCACAGCTGTTTGTGCAACAGTCACATTTCATCTACAGATTTGTGTCCATGCAGATGAACTGTCCATTTTTTTTTTATGTATGAACAGGAATTTGCCTTTTCACACGGGTGGACATGAATTTAATTTTTCTTTTGCCAGAAAAAAGTGGCTAAAATCCAGTTTTAGCCAACAAAACAACTTGGTTAAGGTTAGGAAAGTGTCATGGTTAACGTTACAAACTGTTTAACCCAATGTAACGTAAGGGCAACCAATAACAGACTCAGGAATCAAACTCTGATCTTCCATCTGCTGACTGCACATTTACATAAAATTCACAGGCAAGCTATGCAAACAAAAGCTGGTGATAAAACTGTAAATCCTCTGTGAACATCACAATTTGAAATTGTCATTGATTGATAACACTGCTCGGTTAAAACAGGTAAAGGTATACCAGAATTTGAAGGAAAAAAATCAGATAAATGAGTTTGTCACCTGAGCTTTCTGACTGCATCTTCAGCATCCGCCTCTCACCGACACTCACTCTTGTCTCCAGAGCTAAAAACATGAAAAAAATGACATATTTTATTTATGTTCAGTTTTGTTTGTATTGTTTGTTTTCTGTTTGTTTTGTCTCGAGACACGTGTCACATTTCATAGGAAAGTGTGTGTGTTTGCCCTTTAAAATGCTTCAGTGACATTTTTAGAAATCCTCCCTGAATCTGAATGTGTACAAAATTCACAAACCTGCTTTACTTCTATTATGTCCATATAAGTCTATTATTGTGATACAAAGTGTGTGTATCAGATTTGGTTAAACAGATTGACATTACCTGCAGTCTTGGTTCCCAGAGATGACAGTTCATTTGTTTGAGCTGAAATAATTCAAATTAAATGTCTTTTAAGCCAGATAAATCCACAAATTCTTATTTAGCATGAAAACACAAATCACATGAAAATGTATGCAAATATAACTAAATGTTATGAAAAGATAAAAAATGGCTTTAATTTTGTTTTTCCTGTATTTTATCAATATATTTAGCATTCTGCCTCCATTGACTGAAAAAAAAAACAGTGGAGAAATGGATTTACAGCAGAAAAGAGCAGAAAGAAAGCAATGAAGGCAAATATATTTCTTATTTTCCAGAGTCTCACCTCTGCTGTCTCTCCCGAGCTGTTCCAGCTGTTTCTCGCTGCTGTTCCGTTTCATCATCAGAGCTGAGAGCAAATTTCAACGTCAGTTTCTAATTTAAAAACCTGAGGTCCACCTTCCACTGGTCTTAATACTCATCTGCATTTTGGAGCTGAAACAATTAACTGATTAACAGAAAATTAACCAGTTATAATCTTGATAATTCATTTTAGTCATTTGATCAAGTAAAAATACCAAACATTTATCGTTGGAGTTACAGCTTCTGAAATGATATGAATAACTTCCTTTTCTCAGTTTCATATCGTTATCAGATGCAAATGAAGAACAGTGATATATAACAACATGACCAATAATCATAAACTGAAAAACATCATGAACATAAATTCACCATGCAGATGATCAGCTGTTTTAACATCAGCTGTTTGACATCCAGTGCAATTAATTATTAGTTTTAACATTTAATGGATGAAATGATTAATTGAAAAACACAATTAATAGATTAATCAACAACGGAAATATTCATTAGCTGCTGCCCTATTGTATTTATACCTGTGGAAGTACTGCAAGCACACAGTAATACTTCCAATACTGTGGTAGTATCACCAGGAATCATTTGTTTATTCAACAGTGTTAAGAAACTGGAAGCACAGTGGAGAGTGAGTGTTATCTGAAAGTCTGTCATCGGCTGGCCAGTGACCTCCGAATGTTACTGTCATGTTGTCACAGAAGAAATCCGAGCTAATGCTTCCGTTTGTTTGTTTGTTTGTTTGTGCGCTGTGTGACTTTACCTTCACTCTCTCTCTTCAGCTCCTGCTGTTGCTTCTCGGTGTCGCTCAGCCTCGCCTCCAGCGCTGAAGGTCAGAAACATCACTGCTTAACTTTAAGTTCAACAAGTTTAATAACACACAACACATAGCTAGATAAATAGATAGATAGATGGAAATGATCTCACCAGCATTCCAGCTCTCAGTCGCCTCCAGTCTGGAGCTCACACCTGCAGAAACAAATCAAACTGTTCTACATTAACCAGCCATCATCTATAGTCTGTTCTGATATTTATTGTAGAATTGATTAATATTTCACTGGCTTTCAGTAGGAAGAACTTAAATTTAACTGTTTACTCTTGTATATTATTATTATCTTATTAGTAGTAGTAGTAGTTTTAGCAGTAATAGCAATAGCAGCAGTAATGGTAGTAGAGGCTAATACATGTATATATTTCTATACAGATACATATCTATATATGTAAATAATCTCTGGACTTTCATATATAATAATAGACAGTACACTACATTTTTACACATGAGTACTCATAAGTCACCTGTATTTTCTCTCCTCAGCTCCTCTGTCTGGTTCTCAGTGACGCCGAGTCTCGTTTTCAAAGCTGACAGCTCTGACTCAAGAGCTGAAAACAGAGACATGCCGTGGCGTTAATAAAATTTAATAATCTGCAATCCCTCTGGCTTCATCACAGGTTTTAAGATCCAAAGTGAGCCAACATCTCTCTTCAGGATTCCTCAGTAGATCACATTGAACTACAGCCAACATGGAGCTAAAATATCCCTAACAGCTTCCTGGAAGAACCGCTGTATTTTAGAGGTCTGTGTCATGTTCCATTGTTTATGAGGGTGTTCTTTAGGGACCTTCATGGTATCATATCTAACAGCTTAAAATACCCCAAAAACATACTTTGAGGAACTCCCACATGTTACAAGTTCATTGAAGTACAATTAAGGTTCATGAACACTTTGTGCAGGAGTTCCTCAGGGTACCCTCTGGGGTTCCCCTGTGGTTGCAATTTGAAGAACAGCTATTGGCTCCGTGAAGCTCTTTCACCAGTGTTCATGAAAAAATAAATAAATAACAAAAAATAAGAATTAGTCAGTGTGAAAAATTGGTATGACTGTGGTAAGATATTTATAAATCTCTGCTTTGATTCAGTGTTTGACCTGTGTTTTCTATCTCCAGCGTCCTGATCGCATTCCCAGTGGAGCTCAGTCTGCTCTCCAGCACTGCAGAATAAATTACAAAACACCTTTAATTTTAACTTTTATTCAAATACCAGAGCTACTAACTCCAGTTCTTACTCTACACCAAAGCCATTTAGATTGCACAAACACTAGATAAACATCAACAGACTCTCATTAATGGCAGTCATCCAGAGTGGATGAGCGCATCAGCTAAATATCTACCAGGTTAGTTTAGATGTAAATGTACCTGTAGTCTTGTTTTCACTGGCTGACTGTCTGTACTCCATTACAGAGAGGTGACTTGATTGTGCTGAAATGATAGCAGTAGAAGTAAAACTGTCACCTTTCACCAGTTTAACTAGTTGGTGGAATAAATTGTTTTCTTTCTTTTTAATACAACACTATACTGCTGTCATTTTGTAAGAGCAATTAGGCTGAATTTGTTCCTTCACCTGTACTTTCTGCCTCCAGCGCCTCCACCTTGCTCTCAGTGGAGCTCAGTCTGTTCTGCAGTGCTACAGAGGAAATACAGTAGTGGTAGTTTTATTTGACAACTTATGAAACGACAGATATACACAAATTGAGAACGTATACCTTCAACACATGACATCACATTAATACACACACAAATTACTAAGGAAGCACAAAAATACTGGCAGGGCCAAAATATCTCCATTGTCGTCCTCAAACAACTTTTTTATTTGAATATTGGATCAGCTCACTCCACCAAGAGATCATTCAAGCACTGGAGTGCCACAAAACGATTCTCATTAACGACGGTCATGCCAGTTCACTCTGGATGAGTGCATAAGATAAACAGATAATAGGTAAATACAAATGTAAATGTAAATGTACCTGTAGTCTTGTTTTCACCAGCTGATATTCTGGCCCCCATTAAGGAAAGCTGAATGGATTGTGCTGAAAATATTTTCAGAAAAGTGAGCTCTTACCTTTCAGCTAAAATCTGAGAATCAAAATCAGAATAATTTTAATCACCATATTAGTTAGCGGAACAAACTGATTTCTTCTTAGTGTTTTTTTTTTTTAATGCAACGTTATTTTGCTGTCATTTTATAAAACCAATTTGCCACTTGACATTGTGCTTTACAGTGATGTTAGAGGAGCTGTAAGGTTCTTTGAAGAGCCCCATTATGTTAGAGCTTCATGGAAGTACTGTTAATATTCATAAGCCTTCCACAAGGAACCCTTTCAGGTTCCCCTAGGATCACAGTTTGAAGAATCGCTATTGGTTCCTCAAAGCTCTTTCACTTGTCAGCAGCAATGTACAAAAACAACAAATAGCCATGCATGACAATTTTCACACTCTGTCTGAATCTTTCTGTCACCTTGAATTTCTACAAGAGTGGATTAAGCTGTTTTAAATCCATAGTTTTGGATGTAACATAGTGTATAAATACATCACATTTAACAGTTTGTTACTTCACCTGTACTTCCTGTCTCCAGCTCCTCCATCTTGCCCTCAGTGGAGATCAGTCTGCTCTGCAGCGCTTCAGGAGAAAGTACTATTGTTATTTTATTTCAACTGTGGTCCTCAAATAACTTTTATTCCAACATTCAGTCCAGTTTTTACTCTTCACGAAAACCATTTAGATCACACAAATACTGGAGTGACACAAACTGGTTCTTATTTATGGTAGTTATGGAAAGTCATTCTGGATGAGGGTGTCAAAAAATACTATTCTATGTTAAATACTATCAGGTTAATGTGAACGGAAACATAAATGTACCTGAAGTCTTGTTTTCACCAGTTGACATCCTGGCCTCCATTAAGGAAAGCTGAATGGATTTTGCTGAAAATATTTAAGAAAATTAAGCTCTCACCTTTCTGTTAAAATCTGAGAATCAAAATCAGAATAGTTATTAGCCATTAGCCTTTATGAAGGAGTTCCTCAAGGAACCTTTTTGGGTTCCCTTATGTTCGCAGTTTGAAGAATCTCTATTGGTTCCTCAAAGCTCTTTCACTTCTCAGCAGCAATGCACCAAAAACAAATAATCAAGAATGACAATCCTCACACCTGCCCTCTGGAAGTGTTAAGTAGCATCAGATTAATGTGAATGGAAACATCAGTGCACCTGCAGTCTGGTTTTCACTCGCTGATATTCTGGACTCCATGGAGGAAAGCTGAATGGATTGTGCTGAAATGATATTAATAAAAGTAAACTGTCACCGTTTGTCTAAAATTGGAGAATCAGAATCAGTATCATTTTCATTACCACTTTAATTACTTGAGGGAAAATTATTTTCAGTCTTTTTTATATAGTGCTATATTTGTTATTTTAAGAAATCAGTTATTGATTCATAGAAATGTTAAAGCAGAGAGATTAGAAAATCCCCTGAAGAGCTTTGATATGTTCTTGGTTCCTGGAAGGCTGTTTAGACTGCTTTACACTCAACAAAGCTTGTTTTCCTTTTTAGTTCAAATGTAAAATAAGAAGGGTTACATCCCAAACTTTCTAGCACTTTTTGCAGTCCTAAAAGTTAAAAAGATGTTCTGCTTCACTTCACCGTATGTCACCTGTGTTTTCTGTCTTCAGCTCCTCCAGCAGGTTCACATTGGATCTCAGTCTGCTCTCCAGCGCTGCAGAATAAATAACAAATGTTGATCAGCTTTTCATAAAAATACATCTGCTGAGTATCTGCTCTGTTTTCACTGATACAAACTGAGTCTTATTAACTGTTACCATTGCAAGCTGCTGTTAATGAGAGTTTCAGTTAAATATCTACAAGGTTAACATTAATGTAAATTTAAATGTACCTGTAGTCTTGTTTTCACTGGCTTTCATTCTGGACTCCATCAAGGAAACCTTTAAGGATTGCGCTGAAATGACATTAATGAACATGAAATTTTACCTTTCAGCTAAAACTATCCAACAATACATAGAAAAAATACACAAATATTACACTGATACAAACGGATTGTAATTACTGATGGACAGATTTCAGCTCTGTGTTTAAATTGGTGATGTGAGTATGAATATAAAGCACAAATGTACCTGTAGTCGTGTTTTCACTGGCTGTCATTCTGGACTCCATGAAGGAAAGCTGAACGGATTGAGCTGAAATTATACCAATTACTGTAAACTCTCATGTTTCAGCTAAAACGGACTCAATCCTTCCTTATCTCAGCTAATCAGCTTTACTCACGGAGATCAAAATCTAATTTTTTTAAGAGAAACCTGACCACAGCTCCTAAACACAGTCACAAGCTGAAAATGAGTGTTAAATTCAGCGTAATCATTACATGACTGGTATTGATCAGCAACCCAATCAACCATACAGATCCTGTCTTGAATATCATACACACCACATCAGCTTGTGAAACGGGACAGGATCTGTACTGTTGCCCCTTCAGCAGACAGTGAGTCACCTGTGTTATCGTCCTGCAGCTCCTCCAGATGTTTCTCACAGAACTTCACTCTGCTCTCCAAGGCTGAGGAAACATCATTTACACCCAGGTTAGGCTACTGACACTGCACTAATGTAGAACGCCAAGGCCAGAGATCTGAATCGGTGTAAATATTGTACTGAATCTATATCTAATACACCAAAAAATCACAATAAATTCTAAAACCTCCTCTCCAGAAAGTTTCTCAGAGAGCGATGTATAATTATCCCACTAATTACAGTGAGTCTTACATGTGCTGCAGGTTACTCAAGGCTTTAAGATGTGTGATTATGTTTTTGGGAAGTTCTTGCTTTATTTGATTTGTTGTAGCCTGGGATTGCTTGAACCCAAATCAGGCCAATCATAAAGAAGGGAATAAACAAAGAAGGAAGAGGCTCATCATCAGTAGGAATGATTGGAGGTGGAGTTTTTGCTTTATTTGACAGTAGAGAGGTAGAAATCAAACAAGAGGAAACTAAGAATTTAATCCCAAAGCACTGTACAGCAATTTTGGGATTTAAAAAAAATTAGAACTAACACAGCAGTAGTACAGTACTAATGTAGCACTCATACAGCACTAACACATTATTAATACAGTATTATGTGTATTTTAACACTTTACCTGAGTTTTGAGTCACTCTGGCTTCCAAACTGGCCAGCTCCTCTGCTTGGGCTGAAATTTTAATTTTAATATTTGATGTTGACATTATTTGCATGTTGTTACTGCAGTAAAACAGTAAATATCAGTGAGGTCTTTCACCTGCATGCAGACTGTTCAGCTGCAGCTCGCTGGCCTGCAGTCGCACCTCCAGCTCTGAAACTGAAGGTTGGACAGGAAGAGGAGGGTCAGTAAACAGGAAGTGAACAGACGCTCTCTGACACAGTCTGGGAGGCCTGAGCCGCAGCAGAGAGATGCTCTCAAACTAAAACTGAAGTGAAGTTTGTCATTTTAAAGCTGTTTGTTTCAACTTGTGGAGCAGTTTGAAGTATTTCAGCAGTTTTTCTTACCTGCTTTTTCCACCTCGTCGCCTCCCAAACCAGACAGCTCTGCTGCCTGCGCTGGAATGATAAAACACACCAGCGTCCAATAAAAACTACATAACCCACAATGCCGTAGCTATGAGATGGACAGTGACATACTGGCAAATACTGCAGATACACAACATTACTGTGTTAGCTGTGTCAGAGCAACCAGAGGCCTGTGGTCGAAAACATTAATACAGAGTCACTGTGACCTCACAAAACTCTCCCACAGGTGATTTCTCAAAGCTGAAATCAAAGCAGATCAACAGTGACGGCTGCCATCAGGCGTCAGACCTGCGCTCTGTCTCTGCAGCTGCTCCAGCAGAGTCTCGCTGTCGTTCATCCTCCGGTCCAGAGCCGACAGTCTGACTGCAGGACGAGAGAGCAGAACAACCGCAGAGGAAGTGACTGCATTTACTCATGTTACAGTAACTGAGAAGCTTTTTATGTGCTGGGACTTTCTGAGCACTTTTAATTAAGTTAATTTTTGCTTGAGTTTTGTCCTTCACTTCATTTTAAATCAGATCCATTACAGAGAACAAAATGATCAATGACAGACTGTGGAATCTTTCACAATAAAAGCTCAGTCAGTAAAGTTGAGAAGAGGAACCTGCTTCTACTTTGTTGGTTCTACTTTCTGTCATTTACAGCAGTACTTATACTTGTTTACACTCACAGTCATACTTAAATACATACACATCTCCATGCATGCACACACACATCACACACACACGTTTGCACCCAGAGTGTGTACCTGCGGTGTGTGTGTTGAGCTGCTCTGTGAGTCTCTCAGCAGAGTTCAGTCTGGCCTGCAGCTGCTTCACTCTCTCCTCCTGAACTGAAATCACAGCACACAGCATCACGTCTGTGTGTAGGTGTGTTAAAACACACACATCACACACATCTGCTGCTGAAGTGCAGGAAGCTGCCTCTCCGGCAGAGTGTGTCCGGGCTGAAAAACTCACCAGTGTTTTCTCTCTTCAGCTCCTCTGATGTTTTCTCAGCAGAGCTCAGTCTGGTTCCCAGGACTGGAGGGGTTAACATGAAATACATATCACACACACTCTCCATCATATACACATAATCTTTTTTTGAGAAGCCCTTTAAGTGTCTCATATCTTTTATTTTCACCTGTGCTCGCTGTCTCAGTGGCGTTCAGTCTGGCAGAAAACTCGGCTGCTCTGGCTGTAATGATAATGAATATTATTTGTTCAGTTAATTAATCATTCAGTCAAAAAGTGTGAAAAATACTGTGTCTCATGGCAACTAAAATGATGACTGTAAACAGCTTCCTAAGTCCAACCAGCAACAATAAAATAAATAAAAAATAAAGAAATAAAATGAACCCAAAGTAATAATGCTGTAGTAATCATATGAACAGAGAGAAGTAAGAAAAGCATCTTAGTGAAGCTGGAATCAGAAAATAATAATATCTACTGGGACCATAAATCCAAAATTATCAAAATTAGAATTGATTTGTTTTCTGTTGATCGACTAATCGATTAATCGCCTCAGCGCTACTTTGAGCTGCAGTTACCGAGGTGCAGCTTTGAGTAGAGGTGTAATGGTTTGTATTGTGGTTTTTGGGTCAAACAACATTTTTTTCATTCAGAGATTTGGGATAACAATATGAAAGCAACAAATATTCTTCCAAAGACAAAGTCTACTTAGACGATTTATAAAAATACTTTCAGTATATTCATTAATTCACCAAGCGTGTGGAAAGATGGCTCTCATACAGTGGAGGCAGTTTGTCGGGGGTGTTTTGAATTGAATGGTCCAGTTTTGCAGCCCTGCTAGTTGTATATGTGTGGCTCATTTCCATGCAGAGAACTAAACCTCAACTGTCCTGCTGACTTCACTGTAATCTGGAGAAAAACATCAACGCTTGGAGGCAAAAACACGTTAAAACACAACCGCGGTTCTTATTTCTTCCTATAATCACCTGAGTCCTGCGTCTTCAGCCGCTCCAGCTCACTCTGCAGGCCTGACAGGAAAGCTGCCTGGCCTGGAGACAGAGATGAAACGTCAGCACGGCATGCAGGTTTATTTTCATGATATTTGTTTCCTGGGCGGGGGAATAATTCCTCACCGTCACAGTCCCACGTCAACAAGCAACAGCCAGAGTCAAAACAGATTTTTTTTTTCCCCTGTAAGAGGACGGCAGCAGTTTCTCACCGGTGCTTTGTGTGTCCAGCTGCTGCAGCCGTCTCTCCCCGCTCTGCAGGCTGCGCTCCGCCGAGGACAGTCGGCCTGTTTGGGCTGAAACCATCACCACGTGTCAAAGCTCCTCTCTTTCTTTTGGAAAAATCGCCTCCAACCAGTTTGTTTTGCTGAATCCCTGGACTGTTTTAAGACTCGTTTTCATAGGCAAACCTTCCCACAGATCCCTACTGAAGATCTTTGGATTGACTTGGGATACATGTCGTCTCCATCTGTGCTCTTTCTCTTTTTTAACATATATTTGTTATGTATTTATTTTTCTTTCTAAGTATTTGTTTTTATTTCCAGTGTGTGTGAAGCACTTTTGAACTGTGTCTTTTAAAGAGTGCTATATTGCTTTACTTACATCTTTACCAAACAGTCACACAACATCATCAGTTTATCCCCCCCAAAAAAAGGAAAAACCAGAAAATCCAGATGACAGTGAAAAGGGTAAATATTGGGAAACAAAAATACAGAAATAATTAGGAATGGAAATGAAACCAGTTTAATAAATAAAGGGAAACTGAGATAAGGTTTTAGCCAAAAAAGGCCAATAAATTAAAAGCTTTAGGAGAATAAATTTGACTTTTTAAAGACTCTTTTCCCTCTGCTCACCTGTGTTTTCAGTCTCCAGCTCGTCCAGCCGGCTCTCGCCCAGACTCAGTCGCACTCCCAGAGCAGCGAGCTCAGATGACTGCGCTGGAATCAGGTTCAATAAAAAGCTTTTAATTCAAAATCAATTAACCTGAGAAGAGCAGCAGAGACAGAGTCATATGAGGAGCGGTAAGAAAAGAGAAGCTGGCTTTTTAACAGATTACTAGGAATAACAGCACATTACTTCACTCACTGCAGCAAATCCACACCGCATGTTAACAGCTCATTTAATCTGCCAGTGGGATGAGATAATCCCACTCGTTTCCACTGCTAATCGACTTGTTTCCAGAACTTTCTTGATCCCGGTGGGCTGATCTGCCTTATTCTGCCTGGTTTCAACATATTTATATTTGTTCCCAGAAAAAAAATCATCAAAGAGGGGAAACTGCATTGGAAACAAGTGGGACTGTCTTTTGTTTGAAGAAAAAAAAAGATTTTAACACTGAAGATGAGACTAAATGAGTTGTTAACATGGAGAACTTTTCATTGTATTTATCTTGGTTGCACTTAAACCTAGGCAGCCTGTGACATGAACCAGAGGGAATTATGTCATTATGTTTACTCCAATAAAAGTCATTAAAGCAAAAAAAATCTGTTTTTCTCAATCATATTCACTGCTTTCTCTCCCCCCTCTGTTAGCTCTCTTGTTCAACTGATTCATAATTTTCTTGTTTCCGAGTTTCTTGGCCCGTACAAAGAAAGAGGCAGTTTCTCACCTGTGTTTTCTGTTCTCAGCTGGTCCAGGAGGCTCCGCAGGCCTGACAGCCTCTCCTCCACAGCCTCGTTCACTGAGAGAGAGAGAGAGAGAGAGAGAGAGAGAGAGAGAGAGAGGAGGTTTTATAACGTAACATCAACAGACATATCAGTCTGAAAAGCTCTGAAAAAGTCTCGTTTTTGCTCTGCGTTTCTGAGCAACCAAAACCACTGGCAGAGAAAATTTAAATCTTGAATAACATCACAATCCAGCTTTAAGTTTCACATTCAATCAAAACACATGTAGTCCTAATATTAACAATAAGATACTGTGTGTAAAAATCATTTCTGAGAATATGTTTTTTCAGACAAAGCAACAACACCGAGGCTAAATATTTGTCTCACCTGCGCTGCCGGTCAGATCAGACACTTCAGCCGACAGAGCTGAAATTTTAGCTGCAATGACATGAACAGAAGAAAAAAACACCAACATGTCTGAGTGGTTGAGCCAGGTAGAGCTCCGCCCACTTTAATAAGACACGAGCTCCACTGAAAACATGAAATCCTGAGAATATGAATTGACTGATTTTACCACTGCTCTCGTCAGACTGCATATTTTGCTGGCATTTCTGCTTTATTTGGTAGTTTATTTATTTTTCTGTGACAGACTGAGGCATTGATACAGAAAAGAACCATCCAGACACATACAGACAGCTTTTTGTTTTTCATTTTCTGTCAGATTAAAGGCCAGAACCATGTGATATTCATGTCATGATACAGTTTGCACGCTGGTCTGAGAGGAACAGACTCGCAGCTCAATATGTATGAAAAAAAAAAGTTTCCTGATACCAGTCACTCAGTATTAACAAAAACTGCCGACGCTCTTAAATAGCCAATAAATGAAAATGCTTGTGCATGATAAGTAATGATTGAATTGTTTATAATTTGCTCTCTCAGACAGGTGACACCTTCACCTGCTCACCTGTGTTTTCCACCTCCATCTCGTCCAGCCGGATCTCGCCCAGACTCAGTCGGACTCCCAGAGCCGAAAGCTCAGCCGACTGTGCTGCAACCAGATTTAAGAAAGTGCTTTTCATTCAAATTAAAATCATAATTCTTTTTTTTTTTTTATACAATTTTTGAATTGATTTTTTGATTCCAGAACTGATTTAGAGCAAAGATATTGTCATGATGCCTGTCAAGCTAGTTTGTCAGCAAGGGGGCTAAATATCCCCTCAAACTTAGGACTAAACTTTGATGGGGGGAAAATCTCCAATTTCCAAAGGGGT
>OMLB01016724.1:0-25777 GCA_900302555.1 Myripristis jacobus
TTGCATACTGATAACACTGACAGTCAAATGAAACAGTAAATAAATCTCTGGATGAGTTGAACCTCCTGCCTACTCTTTACTTGTTATATTAGTTACAATAAATCATGCCTTAGGTTTTGCTTTCCAAAGTTCAACTTGAAGTTTATTTAAAGCCCAAAAGCACAAAGGCTGCCAAAGGGAGATACATTTTACAAATCAAGTCCACTGTAATCGATGAAACTGTGCTCAAGTAGATTTTAAAAATATATATGTACTTTTTTATTCTATTATATATTCAATAGAATTGTGCCCTTGATTTTGTGTCAATAATTTGAGTAAATAACAAATAAAACAGTTAATAATAATTCTGTTTATGTAATTCCACATACAGAGAATTGTGAGTGAATCCAGCCTAATGCAAATAAGCATTTTTTTTTTAATTGACAATCATTCCCTGTCTATAGTGGAGGGTTAATTCAGAGATTCAGCACCTATATTTCAGTGCAGAATCTACTAATGAACTTTTTCACAGTAATTATTGTTCATGTTCAGCCATGTATTCAATTTTGTATCATTTTATTGGGCTGCTATTTTATTCTTTTTTTCTTTTTTTTTTAATTTATTAGAAGTTTGTTCCAATAAAGTTAAATTCAAAGAGTTTTAAGGTCATTCCAATGCTGCTGAAATATGATCAGTCTTACAGGCACAGAGTTTGTGGTGTTTTATTGTCTTTTTTTAACTTTTTAATGCTGTATTCTGTTTAACTGTAAAATAACAGCACTTGGGAACAAATCGCTACAAAGTAATATTAGGGACAGTATAATATACAGTATACTATCATGATTAATAACAGGGGCGGTGCCAGACATTTTGTAGACATCTGGGGCTTAAGCCTGGGCCGACTGGTGGGTGTGGGGGTGTGCTCTCGTGGGAGAAAATTTTGAAAAACAACCCCTTAAATAGTGGCTTCAGGGGAGTTTTAAGAGACTTATAATGGCAAAATTTAGACTTAAAACATAATGCATTCAGTTTACTGTATAATCAATTAAGGGTGTATGCCTAATTAGGGTGAATATGCCTGATACAGTCCAGTAATTTTCGGCCAAAATTGGGGTCAACCTAGGACAAATTGCAAGAGAAGCAAACTCAAGTGATTTTGTATGTCCTGAGTGAGGGAAAAAAAAGTCCCAAGAAATCCCATTGGTGGAAAGTTTTGAAAATCACCTATTTATGACCACATATTACCAAAAAAACAATTCACAAGTTGATTACACACACAAAGACAAGAAAAAAAGTCAATTACAAATTCTTTGAATTATTCTGTTTACATGCATATCACACATTATCTGATTTGATATGTGCTAATAAGGAATATAAGGAATAAATGCCAGAAGAGACATTTAAACAGTGAATTAAAAGGTTACTATATATATAGTTACCTTTTAATTGACTGTTATATAGGAACAATAGTAACTTAATTCAAGGTGTGGTAGGCTGGGACACTAACCTTTTTACCATCGGGACTTGTCGTTTTTTTTTTTTATGAGTTTGGGCTCAATGTCCATTCATGTTAAGTTATGAAAAAATGCAAAGTCTGATTGGTTTGAAAATTGACACACTGCCTCCTCTCCACAAGATGCACATTTTTCGTATAGGATAATAAAATAATGATTAAAAAAAAAATAAAGCTCAAAAAAGATCCGGGGCTTTTGAAGAAAGATCCAGGGCTTAAGCCCCAAAAGCCTACCCCCCGCACCGCGCCTGATGGCAAACTTTTACTGCATTCACTGCTTTCCTTTCACAATAAAAGCCCTAGACATATACCCTACACTGCACTTACAACAAGAGCATTTCACTAAAAGGTAACTCAGTGAAATAGCTTGCCCGACCATGGGGCCTTCAGAGAATTCACTCAGATTTGTTGACTGTTCTGCCTTGGCTATGCTCCAATAGCCTCCACATCAGCAGGGGGATTCATAATGATGTCAGAACACATCCATTTCAAAAATGTTCATTTACACACACAAAAACATCAGCCTGAGAGGGAAAAATTACCAAGGCCCAGACCTCGGCGACCTCATAGCCAGCTATGACAGTGGGTTCGCTGGAAATTTGCAGCTGTTCATGGTGAGTTTGCTGATGTGTTTTTCACCTTTTTGAATGGCTGCACACAGACATTAAAGGTCAGATTTGCAGGGTTAAGGTTTTACTAATTTATTTTAGGGCAAATATTTTTTTCATATGTGGAATCATCGGTCCTGGAGCTATACTGGAATTGGAGTTTAGGGTGAGAGAAAGAGAGAGGTGTCCCCCGATGTTCTCGTGGTCCCCCCAAAATGTATGTGTCCCAACATCTTCATTACACCTGCAACACACTGACCCAACAAACCCAGGAAAAGCCCCATATGTGTGAAATACAGAGAGAACATACATGCTGAGCAGGCAGGACTGGGATTTGTTGCCAAGATCTCCTAGTGCAGGAGAAGACAGGCTCCTTAAGTAACTAAGGCACAGCACCCTTGAGGAAAGGTCTACCCTGCACTGTTCCCTTCATGTTCACGCTGTGTCCTGATGTGTTGATTTCACCTGCAGCTACTCACCCAACAAACTCATCACCTGATATGTTCTTGATAGAGAGAGACAGCAGGCAGTCATGAAGAACTTCTGGACGAGGTTACAGCAGCAGAACCCATGAAACCAAGCGACATGTGATGAACTGATAAAACTGTGCAGATGAACCAGGATTCATACATTTAGCCATATATATATCTATATATATATATATCTATATCTATATATATACACACACACACACATATATATGTATTCAGCTTACTGTTTTCTATTCATCTGTTATCTATTCAACTGTTCTATTCATCTGTTATCTATTCAACTGTTTAATACAATATGATGTAATTAGATGTAATAAGATATGATGAAACTCTCTCATTTATATCCTCTTCAGTGTGTAGTCCCATCTAAACTTCAGTTATAAATTTTACCCTCAAAGACTGTAAGGACAACTCACTGTTCCTGAAAGGTTCATCATTGCATTTTAATATACAGTGATAGACATCTTTTTTCTTTGAAACCTCAAAAAACTGCATACAAGTGAACCAAGTGTGCTCACGTATTCATACCTTCACACCTTGAAAACCCTACGAGACGCATTACAGGGGCTTGATACCGGCTGTGTCACGCAGAACAGTGCAATATGTACAGGAGATTGTTTAAAATTCCTTACCATAACCTAACGTGATTCAAATACTGCTGTATGCGAAATGCTGAGTGTTTTGATTTTCTAAGAGGCAATTAAGGGCCATCGAAGTAAGCAGCATGAGCGCATTTTCATATTTTTAATTTTGATATACTATGCTATTTTCAAAGCATTCCCAGTAAATTAACTGTGAAATCATTTTGCATCACAAGCAGTGTCTATAGGCACAGGTGGTAAAAACTAAACCGCAGGTAGTTCTCATAAAGCAAAATGGTGTGATTGTTACTTCTCTTGTATTGTACAGCCTGGAAAACACATTTACATTCATAGTCCTCATCACTCAGTTCATTCATTCAGTTTGTTTGTGAAACCTTTATTTCCTTAAGTATACACTTATTTTGTACAGATATTTGTCAACGGACAGCTCAGGAGCAGAAAATAACTTATGCTGAGCTACTCAGATTTTTTTATGTGAACAATCCTTTCTCCAATATTTCACCATCTGTCAGGTCCCACTGCAGTCTTATTGTTCTTAGACAGAAGCCGTTACACTGATCAATGCACCGCAGCCAATCACCAGCCTGAATGCATTAACAAAGACGTACTAAAAGACCGACCCCACACTCCTTAAATTTTTTAAGCTGAATACTTTCGATAGATATTAACTTTGACTCTTGCAGCTCAACCAGATCCCCTTAAGCTCTAGAAACGTGGACGCTATCTAGCCCGCTGCATAGCAACCAGACTTCAAATAAATATAGTTAAGTCATCAAACACATGAATATTACCTTGCAGACCTCCCCCTCAAGCAGTCTAGCTCTACACATCTGTGGTACTTGGACAGTAAAATATTAGTTTCCCCCACCTCAGCAGCCTCTGTGCTCCATTAAAGATGGTCAACAGGTAGTCAGTGAAGCCACAACTAGTATTTCATTTGGTAATGAGCTTAAAAACCTATTTATCGCATGATGAAAAAAATAAAAACAAAGTTGAGACCATCTATCAGATAAAATATACATTTATTAGTTACAATTATTTATTTACCATGCCCGAAGATGAGATGTCTGCTAATTAGATGGACCATATCCCTGTCAGCTACTCAGGTGCTTTGTTTGCCATGTTCATGTCATATGGGAAGTAAAAAGAGTGTGATTGCTACAACTCGTTCACACGCTCAATTTGAATACCAGCATTCAAAATAACTTTAATATTGGGGCTTAAAGATCAAACATAAAGGAACTGCAGTGTATGAGTAGATTTGATTGGGCTTGTGTCAAGAGCACTGAAATTTTCATTTTTATTAACGTGGACTGCCAATGTGAATTTGCTGCTATGTTTGTTGCCACTGGTCACACCAAGTGGCGCATACTGGAGTCTATGTCAATATATATACTTTTCCTACTTGTAATTACCACTGATGTGAGCAATTTTTTTGTCCCAGTTAACAGCTTGTAGTTATGGTAAATCCAATATGACATGAATGCATCATTAGTACATCAAAACCTTTAATAGCCAAAGTATTCCTCAAATGCTGACTGTGCCAATACAGCAAAAACTGCCCTGTGATTGCAAAGACTGCACCAAGTACACATTTATAATACAGACATTGGAAAATCTCAGCACTGCCATGTTTCTGAAGAGTCAAAGCCACCGTTTCAGAATGAGAGCTCAGTCCGATGGATGCTGTTTATCCTACAATCACGGTTTCATCATCAGGGAACTCATAGAAGGGAACCTCCAGGTTGAGGGGCGCTGGGCCTTTCCTGATGCGGCCAGAGGCGTCGTAGTGGGAGCCGTGGCAAGGGCAGTAGTAGCCTCCGAAGTCGCCGGCATTGGCAATGGGCACGCAACCCAGATGGGTGCACACTCCGAGGACGATGACCCAGCTGGGGTTGACCACCCGGTCCTTGTCATGCTGAGGGTCGCGAAGCTCTGAGAGGCTAACAGCAGCTTCAGTGGCGATCTCCTTTTCTGTACGATGACGGACAAATAGTGGTTTGCCTCTCCACTTGAAGGTCATGTTCTTGCCTTCGGGGATGTCGCTCAGCTTGATTTCAATCTTGGACAGGGCCAGAACGTCAGCCGAGGCGCTCATGGAGGAAACAAACTGAGTAACCACGGTTTTGGCAGCGTAGACCCCCACAACGGTTGTCGCACCGGTGACCAGGTATGAGAAGGCTCTTCTGGCTTCACTGCTCTCCTGGGAGGACTTGTTGGGGTCCTGCACCTCAGGACGCCTGTAGTCAGAGAAGTCTGGCACCTTGATGTCTGTGTGGGCAAACCTGACTCCTGCGCGGGCTGTACACATGAAAAGAGATGGATTATCAGCTCGACTGCAGAAATAGGCGAACTTTAAAGCACAATCACTGTGAAAATGATGTTGCTATCCAAGCACCTTAATTCTAGTTTGAGTGTTTTACAAAGATGCCGGTTACATAATGAGTCTGATTCACACTGTTGATCTACATGGAACAGTTATACGCTCCCCATAATTCTACTTGCTCATTAATCGAGTTTTTGGCCTCAAGCCAAGACCAAATGCAGTACAGATAAACAGTCTTTACAAACTGCAATCAATCCCTGCTGTGGAATGCCTATAGCCTGACTAAAAGTTCACTCCTTGCTTTTGGCCAATCAATAAATCTTCACTCATGAGGTCACAGAACACCTGAGACCCGCAGCTGTGATTCTTTATGCAGAAAATGAGCAGCATGTGGTTATCATTATTATTAGAGACGTCACAACAGGCAGCAAATAAGGTCTGTTCTTGCGCCTGCTCTTGATCTTTGAGCATACTGTTATTAGTCTGGACAGCTAGATCTTAAGCTGAATGGAAAAGGGGCTGTGTAACTGTAATCCCAAATGGCACAACACTGAACTACAGAGGACCAGAAATTAAAACTGAAACTCATTATATTAGTGTCCCTAAAACACTGAGCAAATATGCCGTGGTGCTTTGCAACAGATACTGTCACTGTACTTGCACCAAGACAGTGTGGCGTCCACATACATTCTCTTGGCATTAAGAGGAAGCGACATGACTGACCTTTTCATTATGGACTGTAACTCCATTAAATAAGAAGCTGGAAATGATTTTTATGTTAAATGACAATTTCAGTGTCATTAGAAGCCTGGCTCATTTCCTGCATTCACTTTCTGTTTCCCATCACGGGCAGTGCCCATGCAGCCTATTTCCAAGTGCCTTTGTCATGTAATTTGATATTTTTCACTTGACTCGTTTAATTTACAAAGTACATATTTTGAAATGGGGCTCTTTAAATTAGGGCTGAGACCACATATTGATATTTTTTAGTGCTGGGATGAAATGCATTTTTGAAAAATCTACATATCAGGACTAAATAATATATTTGTAAATCAAATGTACAATTTGTATCTTAATATATAATATCTGGTGAAGTCTATATGATAGCACAGACCTCAAGTTACTAGCCATATACACTCAGTGGCCACTTTATTAGGTACACCTAGACAGTCTAATACAATCCAATACAACTGCTCTGCCATAAAGTTTACTTTTCTGATGCCTGTAAATCTCAGGTTTTCTTTTTGTCACAGAGGGGTTCACTCAATTCTATGTTTGGCATTGAGCTCATAGTTAGAGGTGTTGTACTGGACTGTATTTTATTGAGAGGTGTTTCTACTATTCTGTCCTTCTCATGTTTATAAATAGGGAGGACAAAATAGTAGAAACACCTCTCAACGTGATGTAGTCCAGTACAAGACCTCTGCAAACTACAACCTCAGAAATAAACACATCATTAAATTTACACATTTTCCACAGTGTCAACAAAAACTGAACAATATAAGGTAGAATTTATGGCAGAGCTGATGCATTGAACTGCATTAAGACCGATATATGGTTCTGCGGACACTAGATGCAACGCACACGCAGTTGCTACGCAGAAGGTGTGTGCCTCATATGCTTCTGTGTTGTACGCTAAGCAATTCTTTTCTGCAGACCTATGTAGACCCTGTGACGTATGGTCGCTGCTCTTGACGCATGACGCCGGAGGGGCGAAATGCCAGAAATGATGTAGTTTGGCAGACCAATCATAGCTCTTGTTGTCTGTGTAGGGGCTGCGTGGGGTCCGCGTAGTTACAATTTTTCGGATGTGCGCAGCAAGTCTCTGTGGCGGGCGCAGATGTCCCGCAAGTTTCACATTTGCTACGCATACCCTCCGTAAGCTTTGCATACGCAGAACCATAATTCGCCCTTTAGACTGTACAGGCGAGCCTGATAAAGTGGACACTGGGTGTGTATTGTGTCTGATCACAGATAAATTAGGTAGGCTATTCAACAGACAGTTGACTTAAAACAACAAGACAGTCAGTCCCTTTATGTTGGGGTTTACCACACTTTCAGCATTAACAGGAGCTGGTAAGCGTTTAATTTTGCATTAAAATAAACTGTACAGAACACAGTGCTAGTTAATGGTCAGCACTAGCCTAGATAAAATGGTCAGCAATTGATCTCGGTGGGAGTAAATTTCAAGGTGGAATGGGATTCCCCCAAAGAATAATCCCAGCTTTGTTTATTTTTCTGATTGCTAATTTTTTGAAAGCAGTTCTACTTTCATATAGGTGAATTACTGAACTATCTCAAAGTTTCCAGAAGGATTCAGCAACAGGAGGACACCACTGAAAATCACAGCCACTTTTAATTTCAGATGCATGGGCACATCCAGGATCATTAAACAACTACATGTAATTATTTCGCTCTTGCTAAAAACACTGAATACTGGTTCAAACTGTCCTCTTTTAGAAAACTTAGGCCATAATTGTTCCAATAATTGCATCAAGCATTTAAAACAGTTTTTCTCACAATTTAACAGACACCAGATGTCAGTGTTTAATATTGAACTTATTGTGATATACTTCAAAATCTTTCCAGGTCCCAAATTGGTATCATTCTCTGAACATCAATGACCACACACAACTCAGAAATGTAAGTATTTACCTGTAGGCCCTGTTTAAGTCTTACTCTGCAACAGAACATTATGTATTCTGTTTCATGTACTGTAAACTTTATTTACACAGTTGAGCTGACTGTAAGTAACCTGACAGGTGTGTGTGTACACCTAGGAATCAGTGCATCGTCCAAAGATGCTCGTGATTGACTAGGATGAAAATAGCATCATTACAACGGCATATAGAGTCAATAAAAAATATTAAGTAGAGAATTTTTTCTACCTTTTTTTTTTTAATTTGAAACCCTGTTCAGTGTTCTGTGTAGAACTGCACCGCACAAACACTGCTAATTTACACTGGTTTGTGCAAGATTTTCTCCGGATCTCCCTGGTAGGTCCCCCGGTACAATGTGTTCCTCCTCTGCTTGTCAAGCTGTTTGAACCAAGCTGACGCCAGCGAGGCTAACCTGCTAGCTGCACCGGCGATGAATTCTCACACTTGCTAACATGTCTGTGACCTAGCCACTACACACTGTCAGTGAAAGCTATGAGCCGGAGTTTAAAAATAAGAAGTTGTCCTACTCACACAAACACTGTACCTGTTCTGTTGACCTCATGTAACAGTCACTATTAGGACACATAACCCTCACGGTAGCTTGCTAGCGTAAGCCGCCTGCTAACGTTAGCTAAATGAGGAGGACTAACCTGTCTAACGAATCGGACCAACCGAGTGACATTTAGCAGATATATCAGTGAAATTGTGAATTCTGTTTGTCAATACGCTGTCAACAAGTTGTCTTTACCAACATTAACTCCCTAAGGCAAAAAACAACACAATATCGTGAGCTATGGTAGCTAGCTAACTCTCGGTGACTTACCGTTGATGCTAACGGTGACAGCAGGCCCTGTCTTCGGGCTTTGACCGCTCAGGGTTTCGCGGCACAGGAAGGGTTTTTTCGGATCTACCAAGAACTTCTCCCCTTTAACGACAATGCCGGGTATCAGGGCTTTCAGTGGGCCGGCCACTGTAAAAGCTGTAGCTTGCATGTAGGGGGAAAATGCCCCCGATCGAGCGGCAAGGGACATCATGTTTGTAGCTAGCTGTTGCTAATACGACCTTGTGCCTGGAGTCTGGACTGAGCGAGCGAGGTGACGTCACTGATTGCGTGTGTACGCCGCTTTACGTAAAGGCACTGAGGTTTGAACAGTAGGCCTAAAGGATTGATGAGCTAACAAGGAGCTACATTGAGTGGAGACATGAATATAACTGGGCAAATGAAAAGACAATTACCCACTCTTTATAATGAAGGCATATTCCCCTAAAAACACAGCCCTACACATATCAGATTTGTGATACTAGACAAACTCATTATTAATGCTTGTTATTTTTTGTTTTGTATTGTTTTTTGAGACCTCTGGCCCCAAATTAAAGAGTTGTTTACACACCCTGTACGCTTGCCTGGCACCACTCATTAATGAGAATATAGCACCTTGTGTTATCTCAGTTCTGCTTCAGCCATGAGTCTCATGAAACTTGTAGACTATCATCAAGAAGCTGACGGGACAATAAATGTTTGGTGTATTAATTTCCATGAGAGAGGTTTTCATGGACCTGATAATTCTGAGATAATTATCTCTTTAAAGCAGAAAAAAATATCCTAAAAGCTGTGTTGTGTCACATGTTTCAGTTTTGTCCTTGAAGCCTGGTGTTAGTGGTCAATAAATTTTGCAATTAGTGCTGCATTTTTAATTGACAATATGGTCCATTTGCATATATAAGGGCCAGCCTCCATATAATTCACTTTAACTCATGGCAAACTGCCACTCCTTTATTTTAATATACAGAGCTCTGCTGGTGATCTTGGCCTGTCAGACATATCTAGCTGATGATTTATTGTGTTTGCACGTGTGCGGCCAATCATGTGGCTGTTAAAAATGCAATACTTGAATTGCATATTGAATTTCACTGGCTTTCACCGGGGCCACCACAGACCACGGTGAAGTGTCTCCATGAGTGTGTGTGTGTGTGTGTTGGCAGGTTGGTGAAGGGTGAACATTTTCTTCACCGTTATGTCACTGAAACAAAAAAACAGTTCTACGATACGATACGCGATACGATACGATACGATACAACTTTAAATGATCGAGGAGTGTATAAAGGAGGATGAGACCACATGTCATTGAGTGAACAGTCACTGTTGTTGTTTGATTAAGTATAGGCCTATTGATTATATGGATAATGTTGATGAGAGTTGTTTGGTTCGAGCAGAGAGCCTAATTTCTAAACATTTATACTTATTTCAGTGAGAGTAAAAAAGTGGATTGCCTAGTAAATGAACTGCATCGCTCCTCGTTGGATTACAGCAGTCACCATCATTGCCATTTCACCGTGGACTTGGTTGCTATAGTGAGGATATCACCTCTTCACGGAGTACATCAGTTTTTTCGCTGAGGATGCTGCTGTAGGATCTGGTTGTATTATACCTAGGAGAGAGGTAGGAGTTTGAAACAGAGAATCACTGAAAACAAGGATTTTTTTTTTCATTGAATTGAGCATGGATCTCATCATCACTCTTGGGAGAATGAAGCTGAGTTGTGTTATGTGGAGTGACCTTGGTGGTGGTGATTGGAGGTTGGGGGTTGTTTGGTATGGGGGCAGAGGTGTAAGTAACTAATTTACTCATGTTACTGTGGCTTATTGTGTACTTTTTTGAGTATTTTTTAAAGTGAGTAATTCTACTTTTATTTAAGTGCATTTTTGCTTGTGTATTGTACTTCACTACATTTTAAATCATATTCATTACAGAGAACAAACAGTCAGTGACAGATTATGGAACCTTTCACAATAAAAGCTCAGTCAGCAGAGATGAGAAGAGGAATCTGATTCTGCTTTGCTGGTTCTACGTTTTGTCATCTCCTTTAAAAGCTGCAGGAAGAAAAACTGAGAATGGTCGATGGAAGCAAGGACCATGTAGACTCAACTGGCAAAAAGTGTGGAAAAAAGCTAATCATGTCAGCGAGTTAGCCTGACAATGTGAACCATGTAGACTCAACCGTCATAATTATATTATAAAAAAATATCAGCAAAGTAACAGTACTTCTACATGAGTAGCAGTCTGTAGTACTCTTTCCACCACTAGTAGGGGGGCAGGTGTGTCATGCAGTTGCGCTCACTTCCATACATAGTCTCTGCTTTGGAGCTTTGTTCCTGGAAAGAGGCTGGACTTTCCTTCTCTGGAGTTGCTCACGGCGAAAAATCATGGGCATGCAGTTAATTCCCCAGTATACTTCATAAGGCCCATAGGAAAACTTTTCTTTTGTCTTTTTCAGATACCTCTTCCTGTCTGTGACCGGCTCTGATAGCATATGGCTGGGTGTGTAGCTGGTGTGACGTTAATTTTGGCACGCAGCACACAACCTTTGGTACTATTGGGTGCAACACATCATTTATGATACTTGTGCAATCGGGTAATATTATACATGAAAACTAAAAAAATGATGGGAGGGAAGCCACCATAATGTACTTTTTTTTTTTCATTTCAGCCTGAAAATACGGACATTTCACAACATTTATGAGTTTGCACAAAAAATACAAAGGCTTAAACATGGAGCTACAATTTATTTATTTTTTGCATGTTAGGTTTTCCTTATACCAATTTTTATAGTTTACTTTTTTCCTATATGGGAAACCTGTTTTCCATTTTTTGAGTGCTGCTTTCATCCAGTACTCAACATGACATTGTGATTGATCAAATAGTCACACAGGCGTAGTACGCTGCTCTCTGATGGGCCAGCATCAAGCTGGCTCTCAACAGGTGACTCGTGACCATTGTATGCCTTGTCCTAGCACTGAGTGGCATAAAAACAACTACTGTTCTCACAGAGGACACTGCATCTGGTTTTCCAGGACAGAACAAAGCAATGATGTTGTATATCTGAATTCATGAGTTGTGGAAGAGGCTCACTGCTGGCTCACAGCCAAATACTTTCTAATAATAATTCCCTGTCTAACAGAATAATGCCAACTGCCAAAGGTCTTTTAACTTTGCCAGATGAATATAAGTCTTGCTTTGGGTCCATAGAGAGTTCATAACAAGTTAATGTGTTTTTAGCCTGATGCACATTAGTATTTTACACATGCCTATTCCATATGTATGACTCACACATACAGCAGCAGCTTTATTACGATTTACCAGCACATGGACATAAACATTTTCATCTGCAAATAACGTTAACTATCTGGCTCACCAGACTGTGTATCACATGTGCTTGTGCAAAGGTCATGCAGTCACTAAAGTGACAGATATCATCATCCACCCAACATGAATGTTGCAACCAAATTTCCTGACAATGCAAAAGAAAAAAAATAGTTTTTGAGACATTAGTGTACGAGATTAAAAATTTTGCCCGCTGGTGATACTTTAGAGGAAAGGTCATGCTGCCATTAAAACTGACGGATTTCATCATTAAGGCAACATGAATGTTGTCACCAACTTTCATGGCGATCTGCTAAATACATGTCGATTTTAAGATATACCACTCTGGACCTAACTGCTGACCAACTGACCAGTTGACTGACACAGTGATGTATACACCCCACTTTCCAGTGGGGCAAAAACAGTCATATTATCCTTGTGCAACGCTAATATTAGGCTAATGTTGCTATTAATTCAGCTAGAGAGTAGACATTAGCCTTCTTTCCACTGTTGTGCCACTGTGAGCTTGGGCTATCTTTGAGCCAGAAGGTGTTAATGGTCCTCGGCCTCCAGCCACAAGAACAAAAATCCTGGGAGGTTTCCATTGTTGAGCCAATAGCCTCGCAGTCTTGCCCTGTAACCCGCCCATCACATGCCGTCTCAGAGTAAACTTCACATATCCCGTCCAGGCACGTGAGTGGGAAGTAGATGAGTGGTCTGCATACCCGGCACTATCTAACTACTGAACTATGTACTACAGGATTATTTTCCTTTGGACGCCACCTATGTATGTCAACAACTTCAGGTGCACCCCTCTCCCCACCTATGACCCTATACTCTTCCTCAGACCTCAGTTAGCCCTGTGTGGCCCATGTGTGATTAGCACCTAGAAACTGGTTCCAACGTGGCCTGTTGGGGGTGCTGTCCCTGTGTAACCAGAGAGAGAACTGTCCACACTCCCTGCATGGAGTCAAGCTCGTGCCTGATGGGTGTTGGACTATTTGTGATTTTCATGGACAGGATCTCAAGGCGCAGTTTTGATTTGGAGAGTTTCCAGTTGTGTCTTTGCCTTTTGTGGATGATGTAGTCCTGTAGGCTTCATCAAGCCTTTACCTGGTGCATGCAGTGGGATGATTTTCAGCTGAGTGTGAAGCAGTCAGTCAGCTCTGGACTGCCAGGCTCACCTCACCTAGGTCCAACAGGAAATCCTGGAGTTCATATGTACTTAGAATTCTGTCTCCAAATTATCAGCTACCTCCCCGTGTTTCCTTCATATTATTTACCCAGATGCAAAAGGTGGTTTATAACTCTTCTCATGGAGCTAATTTCTGTTCAAATAAAGACATAAAAGGCAGCACCTTTGAAAAAACAGTGAAGCTACAAACTGACTTTAGAAAAATAGGGTTAACCTGAAATGTGTTTTTTAAAAGAATAAATCAGTGGATGAATATTTTCCAACTGAATTAGCACAGTCTTCTATCCATGCCATGAAAGCTATTGACATTTCTAAATTATGGAGGCCTGGTGGAGCTCCTCTATTCTCACTGCTGTGGCTTTCAAGTCACACTTGACATTTTGTGCCGTGTCCATGGGATCCTTTTCCTGTTTTCTTTGCACAGAAGACTCTCTCATCCATAGCTGTATAGTCAGTGAACCTCTTTTTCTCTGAGATAGAATCATTGATGCCAAATAATACAGAATACAGATACCATTCTTTCTCCTCATCTGATTCAGTCTGTGGACTCACACTAAATGCATCCTAGCAGCACAATAGGAGTTACAGAGTTATTTGCCAGACTTGCTCACCCGTGCCATTTCCATGCCCCCTTTCCCCAAGGCTGTGTTAAAAATACCTTTGTGTTAAAATTAATTTTTACATAAAATACTTATCAGATAAGTTACTAGAGCCTGCTAACCTATGTATGTAGAAAGAGAGAGGATGTTCAGGAGTTGGATAAATGTGATGTTGGCTAGTTTAAAATCTTTAGTTAACCACTCTTAACAAACATCATAAAAAAGTTGTCCAACTGAGAGAGGAATCACCACCCCTGTCTCTATTCTGTGACAGCAGAAGTGAGTGATTTTCATTTACATTTTTTAAATTTTCACTGAAGTGCACAAAAATTGATCTGTTTATTCCATTGCACTTTGTATGTCTGAGTGTATGATATGAGTTTCCCATTTTACTTTCCATTTGTCACTCACGTGTTGATATGTTGGTTATACAAAAATGGAGACAACAAAATTCTCTCAAGGCAGCAGTGATATGCGGCTGAAAGCTCCAGCTTCTTTTTGGCGGCAACCACACAAAGGAGGAGAAATGATTTGCCCTTTTTCCTCATATTTGCATTTTTTGTTGATGGATGGAGTATTTTTAGTAAACTCCTGAGTGCGGCATTTTCAGCCACAAGACTCATTTGTTTAGCCTATTGTTGTGAGACAAATAGCAGGCCTCGTAATAATGGGGATAATGTTGTGAAGTACTTGTAAACAGAAGTGTAGATACAGGGTATGGATTGGTTGTTCTGAGAGGCTGTGAACTTCCTGATCCTTCTGGAGTTTTCATGGCTTCATTCAACTGTTTGTGTGAGATGGGAGGAAGACACTTAATAAACCTCACCGCCAAAAAAAAAAAGACTTGTGAGTTTCCTGTTAGTAACACTTTTTACAATGCAAAACCTAGTGAAATTAAGGTATATGCTATGTGGGCTATGTGACAGATAAAATGTCAGGTTACTAACATAACCCTGGTTCTCCTCTTAAACAAGGTGAGAGGGGGAGCTCAATGTCCATGGACTGGCAGCTCTACAATGTGGACTTGATGCCCTGGTAGCACCTGCAACAGGCACGCTGCCTCCTCTTGAGGTCACAAGAGGTTGGAGCTTTCTTGCTCAAGGGTTCGGGTGGGGTGTTACCCCGTTGCCCTGGGTTTTGTTTAGCTTAACCTGGCCTGACTGGGTTTGCTCGCTCACAGATGGTGTCTATGGTGGCTAAGTGGATTCACACTCCTACTGCATGATGGTTAACACTGGGTCAACGAGAGGCTGGCATGGTTCAACAGGAGCAGTAGCAGCACACCTCTTGTTACTGTCAAGCAAACCAAAGAGGTTAAACCACAGGGCCCACTCCCTGGTGACGAATAGCACCACAGAGCAACTGCAGGCCTAGACAGATTGGCGGGAATTACACAGGATCACATTATTGATTGTGATGATCTGCTCTCACAGAGTAGGAGAGGGGTCACCTTTATCCAACTGTTTGCCCAACTCCTCAGTGACCTGGCCTGGTGGATGATGGTGGATAGAGGCTGTGAAACTCTCCATCTTATGAGGGAGGCTGGGTTTTAGCAAAGAAGTCAGACTGGGTACAAGAATCACTGGAATAGTACAATACAGATATTCTGTGTCACCAGCGTGTTCAGAATAGGAAAACGCAGATTTCAGCTTTCTCTTGCCAATGAGGAACTTAACTGCTTATGTTGTGTGTAATTATGTGATACAGAACTTCATTCAAGTCTATGCACATCTATTTCTTTCACAATCATGTTTAGCTGGAAAGCGAGGTGTGATATTGGGACGTATTGATAAATAGGCTTGAAAGTAAAAGGCCAAGGGCTGGTTCATTCTTCATGTGCAGATAGACGTGCAGGAGCCGCATATGTGCCATCTGTGTATCTTGGTGTTCACGCTTCTTGCCCATCCCATGATGAATGTGCACCTGAAGACTCCAGCTCTTGAGCCGTGTTGTTGGAAAATTAAGCCCTTCATATCCCCAAATGAGAAAAAATAATCCCAGAGGAGGGAACCAATGGTCATGTCATCTAATCCTGGATGGAGGCCCTGCAGCACCGACTGTATTGTTTCAGATTCCAGGTGATGCATGATATGTGCACCTCATTGTGCGTTGTCATGTGGGCCACAATTATATCATTTTGAGCGTGTGCACTCCATCATGCACATCGCCCCATGCGGCATATTATATCCAGCGTCAACACCAAGACAGTGGGCATTAAGAGCAGCAGTTAACATACTGACAGTTTTTTCACACTGTAGATCTCATACAATAGAGAACAGGATTGTGCTATAAGTTATGCAATGCATTGTGGATTTTAGGGCACGGATGCTCTGGTGGTTTGCAACCAAGCAGACAGTTGACTTTGTGGCCATGTTTAGCCTTCATCCGACTTAAAACGTTGAAATGGCAACAGTTGTTGTGTTATCGACTGCCATAACCGTAGTCACATGGCAACTGATCGCTGATAGTGTGCTGCAGAGCCACGGGTCAGGTGTTCAAGTTCAAGTTAAAATAATCAAAGAAAGCAATAAATAAAGCAAATATATGTCTTGCAAAGGTAAATCCCTGTGTGCTTTGTATCAGTGTCTCAGTTCTTGCGGTTGTATGTGGCTCAGAGCCACAAACTTTCAGCAGGTGGACGAGTCCCACATACCCGATGTGGAACCACTGAATCAGTTTTCATCGTCAGGGAGATTTAGAAATCCTACACTGGCCCAGTGTGTGTACTCACACTACAGACAAGGTGTGAAAACACATCAGGAAATGTTACTTGTGGTGGCAAGTTGAGCTCACGTCCCTTTTGTGCCTTATGGATTGAGTCTGTTCATTTCCTTTATTTTCTCCATGTACTCGTCCTTTCCTTGTTTGTTAAGCTTCTCTCAGTAGTAGTAGAAGCATGTAAGGGTGCAAGGGAGTAATTTTGCCTAGGGCGCCAACATAGGCAGAGCCGGCACTGGGGATAGGCCAGATTTAAAGAGAGTTTTAAATGTACTTGTTTTAAGTTGAGCATTTTGAATGTTGCTCACTCATATTCTGTTTAATGTCATTAATACTACATCTGCTTTCCAGTATCAGTACAATTCAAAACTCAACCTAAATCCTCTCCCTCTACTACACTCCCTCAGCCTTGGTATTTAAATGTGGTCTATAAATAAAGAAGAGTAAAACTGTGACTTAATTATTTTATTGCCATTAAAATAAAATATGAAGCACATTTCTCATTATCTAGAGATTAAGTGAAATTGAGGTGAAGCTGTAAGCGAGTGAATAAAGGGAGACTTTCCAATCCATATAAAGATTAAAGGAAGTTACAAAGCTTTACATCTAATTTCCATTATGGGTAGAGGACAGCGAACTGAAATCTCTGAGGCATGTGCTGAGGAGGGCCAACGGTACTGTCCTTGTCACACTCCATGAGGGCAGGCTGAATGGATGCCTTGTGCGTGCCACCTCACAGTGCCAGAATTTAACAATAAAAGAACCAGGCACTCATCTATCACCTCTCAAATTAAATGAGTGAGGTTACAGATAAAGTGATTTGATGAGTGGAATTTTATTGCACAATGTTGATATTTTGAATCCTTAGACTAGTTCGATCAGCTGATGTCTGAATGGTATGCGTGATGATGATTTGTTATGCATCTTTATTGAGACTTTTATGGTATATTTTTAAATGTCTTTTTATTTTTTAGGATTTGTTTTCACCGTGTTTTTACTTTAAACCCTGGGTGAACCCGTGTGTCTACTGACATATCTAGAAAGTGTTATACACCTGAGCTCTAGCTCTCGAGGGAGCTGCTGTGAACCTCCTGTCCTCTCTGCTCAAGCTGTGGTAGCCAGTGACATCTAATCCTGTAAAGAGGTAATCCCACAGGGACTTCAGCAGACATGCTAAGTCCTTGTAGCCCCACTAGCTGCTCCCACACAGCTCATAACACATTAAAAAGCTGACAGCTTCACCTTTGACCTTCCGGCTTCAGTCGCCTGACTGCCTACTGATGTATTATTCTGGCACAACTGGACTCGAGCAAAGGGATTACGCCACTGCCGCTTTGCCACAACTGTCGTGTCTTTCCGTTCAAATCCCCAAAGAAGCTAACATACACATGCATGTGATCCTGAAACACACAGATGCACATATGCATTCCCTGAAGACCTTCATTCCTCTCAAAATGATTAAAAAAAAAGTTGCAGCCCAGGAACTGACATGACAGACTTGTTTCATATAAATAATGAAGACCGCTAAGATGGGGTTTTTTACTTCCTGTTTTGCCCAGTGTGTATATGGATGAGCTTTTCACACAGCCGAATGTGTGTGATACAGGCTGTCTTGTTGGAAACTCTTATCAGTCATGTTGTGTTTGCTGATGACCTGGTAATTTTTTAGTCCATATAATGCTGGGCTACAGCAGTTACTGAAAATGTGCTCACAGTTTATGACATTCAGTGTAATGACAAAAAGAATAATGTCATTATAGTGAGAAGCAGAGAGGATAGGAAATTAGTTTTTCCTGTGTTGTACATGTGCAATATTCCTCTCATGACATGCGGAGAAATAAAACACCATGGCTGATTTCTCACTCATGATTTGAATGATGACAGAGATATTTATCAACAGTGTTGTTTGGAAACTATATGCTCAGGCCAGTGTGTTGCTTTTGTGAGTGAAGTGTGTGTTCTGTCAATGAAAAAAGTTCATTATTTAGAGCATTCTTCACACCTCACACAGCTCATCTCTTGTGTAGGTACAGCAAAAGTAGCTTGCAGAGGCTCATGGTGGCTTGTGATGAGGTTGCAGCTTTAGGTTCCCACATGGCATAGTGACAGACAACTGTTTATGTTCTCTGGCGTTTCTACATGTGAGGCACAATTTTATGTTAAAGAAAAAAATAGTGCTGCGCTGCATCAAAAACAACAGTGTAGATGGTGTTTAAAGAAAAAAAACATAAGGTGCTCTTTGAGGATAGGCTGAATGGTCGAGATAAGTAAATAGTGTCTGTCCAGCTTACTTGTACTGGAAGTCTATGGTGTTGATTGGCAGTCTAGAAAAAAATCCATGGCACTCTCATGAGGCTATAAGTTGATTCAGCCCCTTGAAGAGAACAACGTACAATACATAACAATGAGAACACCATAAACAAGTATAAACATAGGCATAAATCTGAATCAGCACTAAAGGAGGTTCCAATAAAAATGTCTGACTGTAGAACTGAGCAATGTAACAGCAAAAACTCAATGGACAATCACACTTTCTGAGTGCTGGAGAGAGAAAATCATCCCTGGAGGTCTAACAATCAAAAAGTTTACCTCCTTTGGCAAGACAATCCTGACAAACGCGAGACAATCCTCAACAAATATTCCCTGGATTTGATGTTGATTTTAATCGAGGGAGACAAAAAACAAAGGGTACAGCTATGTAATCACGTTGAGGAGCTAAAATAAAAGCTCTGTTTGTTATGAGACACCACGGTGTACACCCCCACCCACCAAGTGTACAATAGGTACAAAATCAGTGCATAACAAAATGCCATTTAACATAACAATCTTTATCAATAAGGCCAAACACCTAAAATAAAAAATAAATTAGGTCTTCAATTAATCATCAAAAGTTTTACATTTTTACTTAAAGAACATACCCACCTTTGAGTGAAGCTTGAGCTTGCTCTGCTTTTTGTTTTCCTCTTGCTTGTGCGAGATTCTAATTGTCTTTTTGTGGCCATCTCTTCATCTGCACTGGTGCCGGGCTCTGACACCGCAGTGTGTATATATGTACCACAGTTGTGCATGAGGCCCCCAGCACAACATTAGGCCCTACGCACATCGTATGTTTGCATTTAGGGAGGGGCGGCCTATATGTATTATATCTGTGAACACTTAATTTTGTTGTGTGAACCTGAGGAAGCAACGGGCAAAGCTCGTTGCTTGTTCCCAATAGTTACAGTAAAAATTTTTCCAGTGTTTGGTGGATTATTTTTGTCTTCACTGAGATGTCCCTGCAACCAACCAGCATCTGGTTGCAAATACTGGCTGCGCACAGGGAGTTTTGTCCACTGTTACATTGAATTATTTATCTAACCACTCACTAGCTCTCTTAAAGCATATATTCATGACACCACGTGTGTTAAAGAAGCTTGAGGAGATACACTGCATTGATAATGACTTTCATCAGTATGTCAATAACACTAAAACCAACATCAAACTCGGCTGAGAATACAGTAATTCTGGATTTGAAAATCACATGGACATGGATCAACAAAAACATTTGAACACCTCAATTCATGGGGAAAAAAAACAGCGACAGGAGCACCATCTTAAAGGCGGACAGCTTCCACCCGAGAAGCCTTATATCAAATATACCATATGGCCGGTTTCAGAGGCTTAGAAGAATCTGTGATACTGAGAATGATTGTGAACACCAATCCAAAGACATGTAGCATAGATCTGGACAGAGGGGTTATAATAATAAGGTTCTAAATCAGGCTTAGTAGACCAGAGCCAAATCCCTAGGTACTACACACCTGAACAGGAGATCCCTTGTACAGCAACCCCCAGAATCTATTTTACCAGCAACATGGCCTGTGCAACATGGCCTTTGTGGAGGTTTTCTGTCAAAAGACATTTCAGTACCATAGCTTTGGTAATTTCAACAAAACATATGCTGTTTAAAGTCTTGGTTCCAAGGAAAATGTCTGGCCGTGGAACTGAGCATACATGGAGAGTTGACTGTTCTGTAAGACAAGATAGAAGTAGGCCCCTTCTCATACACTACCACATTTAGATATCAAGGGATTCCTAGCCATTGTCTAACGTATGAGATGACAGCTTTCACAATGATGGCCCTGTCATTTGAGGTATCAGTTCAAACAGACACCTACATTTGGGTTTGCCCGGTAACTCTGACCTCACTTTTTCTCTTAACTTCTTATCATCTTCTGTCCTCACTGAGTCTGTAAGGCTTGTGTTATAACCAGTCTTTTTAAGCTTTGTACAGGCTTCTTTGATATTGTTGGAATTGCTTCCTTATGTATGTACAATCGTTTGTCTCACAGTTTCTTCTTTATAATATTCTTCAGATGCTTTGCTTGACTTTTGTTTTACTTTCAACCTAACCTAGTTTAGATCATCAAACTGAGCAAGTAGTAGCAGATTTATAGTGGATACTGCCAGAGTCATACTTGTCATATCATCCATATATGGCTTGATAGGAAGGAGGTAAATTGCTCCTTATGGCTTTTCTGCAGCAACAATCGCAACAATTCACTTTGATACTGTACTAATGATTACCTCTACTGCTGTTTTAAATGTTGAGGAGTATTGTGCACCCCGTCGTGATAGCAATTTCCAGGAGTTGCCGTGCTGTTGTAAACTCTAATGTTGTGATACATAATTACATGTACATCTTGGAAATGGGTTTCAACCAGATTTTTAATGACATCTGGTACGCCGGAGAAACTGAAAGCTACCCACAGACAGATGTGCAGTGCTGAGCCAAATCCGTTTTTCAGGTCTACAGAAACAACACTGGGTGCTCTCCTTTGTTATTTGGCTGACAGAGTTTGCTGTCAAATCAAGGAATACAAGAGCCTGGTATTCATTATTTTTTACACTGATGTATTGACAAGCTGGTTCAGTATTCTACTGTCATGACCTTCCACTCAGATCTCAAGATATTTGCACTTTTGGATACCAGATTGTGGTTTTGATTGGGACCTGGAGCTAATGACGTTCAGTGTCCTTAACTGTCTGTAAAGGTACAAGTCAAAGATTTTTTCTTCTTAATGCAATGATTATTCATCACTGTTCTGGCATGTAATGTTTTATAATCTAATATGATGAATTGCATACGGTGGGCTCCAAATACTTTTTAATCCACTTCCACTGGAATTGATTGCTCTCACATTGAGCAGCATAAGCGATGGTTGAGCAGGTCATCAATATGGCACATAAGCGATAATCATTGCCTGCAACAAGCATGGCATTGGGATTAATTAGATAGCATGCCCTCCAGTCATGTTTTAGATGTTTACTGGCTTGGAAAAAAAAAAATGTAATACTATATTTTAGCACAGTGATATTTCAGTACTTTTTTTTTACTTTCTCATGCTGCATACTTCAGGAGCTGTGTTAGAGGTTGATGTTATTTGGTCGCACCAGGCAATGATACAGGGTAATGAAAATAGAAAATTACCACAAAAGCATGTGGCCAATTTAAGTTTAACATGTAAAATTCTGTTGTAAAACTGCAGTAATGGTCCATTTACTTATATTACTCCAGGGCTCTAAACCTAAAATTAATGGGGTGTGATGAAGAGCGAGACAGAGTTTAGATGTCAAAGACTGTGTTTCTTGAACAAATTAGCATCTGACACAACAACTGATGCCTTATTTAATACAGTATTTTAGGGCCAAATGAAGAAGTGGATCTGTCAGACTAATTATCAGTGCTGATGCCGTTCCTGATATGCTTCGGTTGACTTGACATGGACAACTAAATTAAATTTATCAGCTGAGAGAATCTGTTCAGCAGGGTGCTTTGACAATTAAAAAAAAAGGAAAAATGGTGATCATCAAGCTCTGCCAAACAGACAAGGCAGGTGTGTTGGTGCATAGACTGACGACAGTCCACAAAGCTAGAAGAAAAGGAGGCCTGCACTGAAAATCAGCTCAATCTCTTCTTTATTCACCATACAGCACAGGGGCCAGTTTCTTCTTTGTGTGCTAAAACAAAAAAGGTTACAACTAGTCATAAATAAATAAATAACAGAAGCACAGGTGTTGTCAATTTTCTCATTAATAAAGGATCATACGATCAACCTCATTACTGTTGCTGTAATTCTTAACTGGTATAACTAGAAAAATAAAACAGTCATTTCAAATCATGTTATGTTTGATAAGAATAGCCAAAAAATTAAATCCATAGCAAGTAAATATCAGCATATTTTTTTTGTTCTAATTCATCACTTAACAATATTTTCAACTCTAAAATTGCCTTCACTTGTTAAAAACTCCCACAGTTTGGCTAAATGCCTGTTCATTCAGATGCTTCCATCACAGTTTGTTTCCCATGCAGAAACTGTGCTTGTTGTGCCTTCATCATTAAAGATACTAAATTCTCTTGCATATATTCTGGGGTCAGCTACAATATCAATATATGTGGTTTATGCAGCCTACACCACCCACCCCCTTTTTTAAACCATAATGGGAAAAGAAACTATAGTTAATATAAATTTGATACGAGTATGTGTGTGTGTGTGTCTGTGTGTGTGTGTGTGTGTGTGTGTGTGTGTGTGTGTGTGTGTGTGTGTGTGCGTGCACTAAATTTTTTGTAAATGAGGGTGATCTGGGCACATACTGTGGACATGAATAAAGTAACAATTAGGTTCCTGGATACAAATGATGTCCTTTGTTATGTAAGTGGCCACAGGATTGTTGAGGTTTCTGCATCAGACACCTCTGTTTGATGCAGCAAACATTCAGCATACAGTACTTGTGTGTTGGAGATGGTTCGATAGATCGGCCACTGATTCAAATCAGTTGATTTTCATTGCTACTGATTCAATTTGTGCTGGCCAGATTATCTGGACAATCTGGGAAACTGATCTGTAACACACCAATCTACGTCTACATATCTGTGTTTACAGTGTGGAAGCTTTCTGCTAGTGCTGGTTGTGGCCATGACGTCTCCGGCTTGGGAGGCTTTTTGTTTTTCTTTATTCACTGTGCTACCACTATGCTGACCAATTCAAAACACATCTCTTAGCATTTGTCTTTATATATTAAGGTATATATCTCATAAATGTTGTAATGTGTAATATTTATAGGGTCTGGTCATGAGTTGTGTTTAATAACAGGCAACCTTTTTCTAAGAATATTTAATGATTGTGTAATAACCTAGGAACAGTAATATTGGAAACCCCTCTCATAAGAAGCTACAATAAGTGCCAAAGATTTTTTTTCTAAATAAATAAATAAACAAAAAGTTCTGTATAGCATCAGTATGGTCTGATCCTGAAAATAAAAAATCGCTGATCAGGATAGGTGTGTATAGTGTATAGTGTGTGTATGTCTCTCCTACACACATAAAAGCCACATGGGTACTTAACTTAATTACAGTGTTGGGATGTTTATCAGGGGTGATTCTGAATTTTAGATTTTTTTTTCTCATGTTTTCAGGTTTAGTGCAGAGGAATGTGGGGAGTAGGTACAAAGGATTTGGAACAGCACATGTTGAATTGCCCTCTGTTTCCCTACAGGATGTCTGATTTTGTGTGTGTGTGTGTGTGTGTGTGTGTGTGTGTGTGAGTTAGGTGTTAGGTGTTTCTACTTTGTGTTTGACCACTCTCCTCTCAGTTCCAGTTCCACGCAGAGTCATTTAGACCAGCTGTCTTTTTGACTGGCCCTCTTACGGAGCTATTACCCCCTTCACAATACTTTTTTAATGCTTTGTATTTGCTGTTGTTGTTACATCCTTTTATTTTTCTGCTGCCATCACTGTTATGAGTATGCACCTGCCTTCTGTTGAGTTTGTAGCCAAAATTCTTGGTTCAAGCCCTCCACTTGATGAAAGCTGTCTATCTTTTCCAGTTTTTTTTTTTTTTTAACTTTCTGCCTCAGTTTGCATTTATGACCATTTCCAAATCACTGGCTGCCTCTCTCACTTGCTTTTAATGTATTTGTCATAAGTTAAGTCAGCACCTTGATGTAATTACATTGCTTGAATCTGTCCCAATAATCAGTTGTTCTTTGGCTGTGATTTATTTAGATTAGGGAAAACATTTTATAGAGCATTAGTCAATATTAAAGTAGTATTCCTTCCTTTTTTTAAACATATATATCAGACTGCTTGAATCCCACTATGCAAGTGGTTATCTGCTTTATGTCCACCTGACTGGAAAGACATCAGCAAAACAAGGATCACTTTCTTGCATGTCAGTGTTTGTTGTTGTTAGCTGAAGGCGTTCTTGGGTCAAAGGTAATGTCTGTAATATTCTCTACTTAAAGGAACAATCAGTAATATGGACTCTATGGCAACTGGTAGGGCTACAACATTTGGCGACCATGTAAGATCCAGCCATTGCCTGTTCTGCTGGTCACTGTGGCTGACAGTGACCCACAAAACAGGCAAAAAAGTGTTTCCCAACAGTAATTGGATTAGCCAGCTAATTAAAGTCAACATCACTCTGAAATGTCAGCAGAAGAGGTAAAATATTCCTTTTTGCTCCACCAAGACATCTGGCAGTCCAAGCTGTAGTGATTGCTAATTAACTTCAGTGACCTAATACCTTTGGACAATTAGATATTTGAAACAAGCTTGCAAAGGGACTAATGAGTGCCGTTCATAATTCCTGGGGGTGTGGAGAACATCTACCAAAAACAGAGTACAGACCGGACTTTGAGTTTTGAAAGCTTGAATTCTCAGCAGCCATTGAGATAACAGACTACCATCGATCAACACCACTTGCAAACCCCTGCTGATATTGTCAGTCTGTGCTCTAGGCAGTTTTAATAGGACAGATTCTATCTTTAAATGAGCATCTTTCATATCATTTGAATGGAGAGAGTGTTGAGCGTGATGTAGCACTGATGCAACAGATTGCCTTGCAGAGGATAAAGAGGGATGTTGTCTGGCTGGGTGGGGTTGGTGGCCATCCTTGGTCTTTTCC
>OMLB01016728.1:9922-24163 GCA_900302555.1 Myripristis jacobus
AATCCTCTTATGAAATAAAAGTAGCAATACCATAACGGTAAAATGCTATTAAAAGTGAAAGTCCTGTCTTCAAAATGCTGCGTAAAAGCACAGAATTATTATCAGGGAAATGTCAAATATGAAAAGTAGCCATTGACAAGAATGGAAAGTATTTTAAGGTTGCAGCTCTGACCGCTGCCCACTTTTTACTCTAACAGTGTATCAGATTTGATGTTTTGCATGTAAAAGCATATTCTGCAGAGTAACTAGTACCCACAGCTGTCAGATAAATGTAGTGCAAGAAAAAGTACAATTATTCGCTCTGAAATGTAGTGTGGTAAAGGTGTCATCTCACTAAGAGCAAATTTTGAAGTGCTTGTGCCTCAAAAGTGCACAGTTACAATACCAAGTATCCACTGTGGAGCAGAGCCAGCTTCACTTTGTTTGATTACCGTTACACAAGTTCAAGCTTATTTAAAGCCCAATATCGCTGTTTACAGTCTCAAAGGGCTTATCATGCCCAGGTTTCAACAAGCAGGATGAGATTCCCCGACTTAATCCTCTTAGTGGGCGAGAAAAACCTTAAGGACCACAGAGAGAGGGGACCCCTTCCTGACCAGACAGATGTGCAGTAGGTGCCGACCCAACAAGCAAATTACAAACAATACAAATCTTAATGCAAAAGAAAACACACCAGCAGTTAAAGAAACACATATTGTAGCTTTAAGGACAAGCTTGCCAGCAACATTAAAAAGCTACGAATGGCCATTTTCTTACTTTTCTTTTTTCTTACTTCTCTTTTTGGAACAAAAACCAAGGTACCAACACATTTCTCTTTCCAGTCGTCTTCTCGTGACTCTACATTCATTAAGCATTAAAACTGTTCTTATTGTGAAAGGGGGCAGTTTGTGTTCTGTTGTTTACTGTTTTCCAAACTGATTTCAAGGGCATAAACAAGTCTTAAATGGTGTGTAGCGGGACGCTGGACCCTTTTTTGTTTTGTTTGCTTTGTTCTTGTTTTGTTTTTGCGAGAAGGGAAAGTTTCATTTCTTGGAGGGACGGAAGCGTAAGTCTTGCACCATGCGCTCCAGGACTTGCCACAAGCATTCAACATGGTAACTGGGAATTTAATTTGCCCATATGTTCATCAAGCCATGGCATTATCCTCTTGGAATATGGCAGCATAATGAGGGAAAAGTGTTTGCACCATTAGGCGCATCAGGATCTGTAAAATTGACCCATATTCTTTGGTGGATGTACATCCATGCAGCTTTTATTGGATCAAATTATTCTGATGCAGTGGCTGCTCATGCCATTATAGATCCAAAAACCATGCTCAGAAATAGACATTATGAGCTGAAGAGTTCTACTACAGTGGAGAAGCCCAACGTGAATGCAGGAAAAACAGTGAAAAACAAACTATCAGGACATATTACTTCCTCACTGCTCACACATGTTGAGCACTCCTGTGTCTTTGTGCAGTGGCCTTGGATCCAAATGGTTGCTGAATGGCTTACCAGTCATAAGTACCCGCTTTGTGAAGCTCACCATGTACCGTTTTGCTTGAGGCAAAGTCGCAGAGGTGTTAATTCAGTGCTGTAATGTTTGGCAGCTATCCTGTTAAGTGTCCATCTATCCCTAAGCTTTGAGTGGTGACCATTTCCCCTCTTTGATAATGCTCGTTGCCCATATTTGGCATTTCTTGCCATGATTTCTGTGGTGGTTCTTCCTACTAAACCAATGCACGTGCAGTTTGGACTGCCTGTCTGGCTTCTTTGGAAGTCTTAGTTGTTTCATGTTGCTTTGAAAATGTACATGTATAAATGCTGATTAACGGGCCTCTTTTCAAGCTGACACACACTGCTAATTGGCATTCATCTTAATGTGACTCGCCTGTGTAGCTGCCTTTGCGGTTGTGATTTTGCTACTTCAAAGTTACATCCCCAGTGCAAGTCTTTCAATGGTGAGATGCAAGGCTTTTGGTGTTGCTCCATCTGATTAGTGCGGAGCTTCAATCGGTGGTTAGCTGCCCTATGGTGTCAGAGTCCTGCTGCTCAACAAGCATGTCAGGGACACATTAAGCTGCAGTTCCTTAAATAGCAGTCCCAGTAGTTAGAGTTTAAAAGAGACTGCCACTCTTTCAGATCTAGTCCACGACTTGATGAACCTTGCTGAGTACCAGGTAATGAAAATATTGTGGCCAAAGACAAGACATGCAGCATATTGTGAAACTGTGAAGAACACTGAACTAGAGCTGTGTTCAGATAGTCAGCATTTTTTGTCAATCACATTGTGGTCTCAAATGCTGTTCAGTTTGCAATTCTCAACATGCAGCTCAGTTTGAACTGGAAGTCGGCTCTAATCATATCCTGCGCTGCACATTGACGATGTGTTCTTCACATTCAGTACAGGGTCTTCCAAAACTACAGAGCATCTTTAATTCTTCAGCTTCCTTCTGCATCCTAAAGTCAGCAAGCCACCTGTCTTCAACAAAAGCCCTGAGGACCACACATCCCCACTCCACATCATTTGCTTTACTGTCACACCTGCAGTGACTGCAGAGGCAAATTATGATATGCCAGCCTGCTCACTCATTTTTGTTGATGTCTGCGGTGAATAATTTCAGCACCATGACTGGACATTGCCCACGTATATAACAACGTAATAATCAATTTTGCTACCCTAGGCTGGTTGTAAACAAAACAAAACAACTGTTGTGCACAAATAGGTGCAACAGGTATTACTATGACAACCAGTGTGGATATGCAAGCAAATGTGAGTACAATCTGCGCAAACAAATCAGATTTTAACTTGGGGTTTGGATAATCTTAAAATCAGATTTGGCCGCTCTGACACACAACTCAAACACACGCCCGGCAGATCCGGTGTTTAAACATGGCATGGTGAGGGGAAATTCTAGCACTACACCAAAATGCAAACCACAGTGCAAACCAGCTATGTTAAATTTTGAACTTGATTGCTATGGTTGGGTGGGTTTTTATGAAGTGACATAAAGTTGCCAAAAAGTAGTTAAGTTTGTAAATCTCTCATTAGAGTGAATTCTGTACTCGTCCAAATTGAGTAAATCATTAAAATTCACGTCACTTAAATTTCTAGTTGAATCTGATGTCACCTTATATACAGCTGATCATACTTGATATATGACGCCTTTTTTGTTGTTGGAGTTTAATCCTTAAAATTGTGTTTTTGCAGTGCATCAGCTGCTGCTCTTGTTTTTAAACATTTTTCAGCTTGCAAAGAAGGCCGCCTCTATTCTCTGGTCATCGTTGTTTTCACAGGGCATCACGGTCAGTGGATGTAGATATTGCATCTACATACCATGATTTAAAAATTTCTTTCTTCTCTTACTGAAAAAAGAATGCGATGATGCAGCCTTCTCTTGACCCACCTGTGTCCATGCTGGGACCCACTAGTAGGTCAGGACCCACAGTTTGAAAATCACATAGATCTACCATAGGAGTAGAACTAGGCCACTGCCACTTTATTATTTACTAATGATAATAATAAGATTAGTTAAGGTTATGGTTATGGTGAAATAATTAAAATTTTATCTTAAATGGAATATTTATACCACTGTGTGTGAGCGGTGGCTTACGTGAGTTTGCATTCATGTGACAGACAGAAGAAACGGAGGAAGGTACACTACCAGTCAAAAGTTTGGACACACCTTCTCATTTAATGTTTTTTCTTTATTTTCATGACTTTTTACATTGTAGATTCTCACTGAAGGCATTAAAACTATGAATGAACACCTATGGAATTATGTAGTAAAAAAAAGTGTGAAATAACTCAAAACATGTTTTATATTTGAGATTCTTCAAAATAGCCACCCTTTGCTCTGATGACTGCTTTGCACACTCAAGAGGTAGTCACCTGAAATGGTTTTCCAACAGTCTTGAAGGAGTTCCCAGAGGTGTTTAGCACTTGTTGGCCCTTTCGCCTTCACTCTGCGGTCCAGCTCACCCCAAACCATTTCGACTGGGTTCAGGTCTGGTGACTGTGGAGGCCAGGTCACCTGGTGCAGCACTCCATCACTCTCCTTCTTGGTCAAATAGCCCTTACACAGCCAAGAAACACAAAGAATGTCCATTCCTTGTGTTTCTTGGCCCAAACAAATCTCTTCTGCTTGTTGCTTTTCCTTAGTAGTGGTTTCTTAGCAGCTATTTGACCATAAAGGCCTGATTGACGCAGTCTCCTCTGCACAGTTGATGTAGAGATTTGTCTGCCACTACAACTCTGTGTGGCATTTATCTGGGCTCCAATCTGAGGTACTGTTAACTTGTGATTCCTGAGGCTGATGACTCAGATGAACTTATCCTCAGCAGCAGAGGTGACTCTTGGTCTTCCTTTCCTGGGGCGGTCCTCATGAGCCAGTTTCGTTAAAGCATTTGATTTTTTTTTCGACTGCACGTGAGGACACATTCAAAGTTTTTGCAATTTTGCGACTGACTGACCTTCAGTTCTTAAAGTAACGATGGACTGTTGTTTCTCTTTACTTAGCTGATTGGTTCTTGCCATAATATGAATTCTAACAGTTGTCAAATAGGGCTGTCAGCTGTGTACCAACCTGACTCCCAACCCCATTAAGAAGGCAAGAAATTCCACAAATGAACCCTGACAAGGCACACCTGTGAAGTGAAAAACATTTCAGGTGACTACATCATGAAGCTCATTGAGAGAAGGCCAAGGGTTTGCAGCGCTGTCAACAAAGCAAAGGGTGGCTACTTTGAGGAATCTAAAATATAAAACATACTTAGTTATTTAACATTTTTTTCTTTGCTACATAATTCCATATATCTTGCTTCATATATTTGATGTCTTAAGTAAACCTACAATGTAGAAAGTAGTAAAAATAAAGAAAAAACATTGAATGAGGTGAGTTCAAACTTTTGACTGGTAGTGTATATGCAAGAGATTTCTTTTTGTTACTTATTCAAATTGTTTTCATAACTTAGCTGTCATGTGAATTTATGAATGTATTATTTTTGTTATGCTGTATTTGTTTGACTATAGAACATTGTTTACAGGATAGCACATCTCTCTCTCTCTGTTCTTCATGTCCATTTTCCATTCCAACATTCATTTATGTCAGCATTGAAGTTTATTTTTGACGGCTAATAGGGAGGTAGGTGCTAAGAGCTTTTGAATAATTTACTGTTGCCACTGGCAAATGGCTTCAAGATCTGTTTGACACCAGTGAGAGACTGAATTCCTATAAAAACTGGAATGATAGAGACATACACCAATATCTGCCCAACATGCCCTTCCCCTTTTGTCATGGGCATTACATCACATCATAATAACAGATGGTGGGATGCTTCATGCTTTGGTAAATTACTCTTGACACCAACAAGCAGTGACAAGGAAGAAGTCAACATTCATTTTTGTTCAGCTTACTATGCAAGAATAAATCTGAGAAAAACAACTGGATGGATAAAATAGGCGTATGACGCAAGGAACACATGATGAACTGGGTAATGCTGATAAAAAATGTCATTCATTACTCATATGAATCCTTTGGGCTGACAGCCTCACACACACACACACTCGCACGCACGCACGCACGCACGCACACAGTGCAGTCATAGATACTAAAGATTCTTAGCCTGCAGTTTTCTTGAAGCTCCAAAGTCAGCAAGGAAAAGATGAAGGACCACAACAAGGAAGTGTTACTAAGGCAGGCCCTGAAATAGACGGGAAGGCATGATGTGTTGCAGACAGATGAAACAAGCCTCAGCGAGGCTCCGCTTTCACAGGAAGGACCTTTTTTTTTTTCAAAGACAGAGCTCAAGCATCCTTTCAGGGCATGTCTTGGCCTGATCTCACTAGTCAACATGGGTCCTCTGGTTGGGAGTCCTGGACAGACAGTACTTTGAGCATTTGATCATTAAAAAGTGTCCACATACAAGACAATATTTCAGGCAGCAACATCAGTTATTTCAGTACAACCCTCAAAATGACGCTTTTGCAAGAACTTGCATCGAATCAGAGGGAATAAATTCGGGTAAGACTGCAGAATAACCCATTCCGCCTCAGATGTTTCAATACAGTAACTTGCATTGTGTTGCTTCTTTGGAGTTTTAATGATGTCTTACATTTATTTATGATTAATGACAGGTCCCGCTCCTCAACAGGCACACCCATGTCTTCTGATCCAAAGTTAATGTGTGATTCAAACAGCTCGAGTTCAAACAAAACTCAAAATCAGGCATGTGGTTGTAAGAAAGTAACAGAAAGAACAAAAAAAGATATAAACCTTCCCAAAACAGCAGGGTATGATTTATTCATCAATGCAATAAAGAAAAAGAAAAGTTAAGTTATATCTTTGTCTTGCGGCCAAGTTTACATGCGTGTGATTCCAGCAATAACTTACACAAGCATGCAGTCCATGCAGGAGCATGAGATGAAATTTTAAGCGTCCCACAGAAACTTAACACTCCACTAAGTCACTGTGGATGTTGCCCCAAAAGTGTTTGAATTTTGCAGAGTTCATTGCCCAGATCATGTATGTGAGGTGAATAAACTGCACTCTGCTCAAATCTAAATATTTTATTCCTACAGCTAGCGAGGGCGAAGGTGGTGAAAAGGGTACGTTATCTTGGTGAATGAGTCCGGCTTTCGTGTTTGGAAGACGGTTTATTTTGCTCACAAGTTTCAGTTTGGCACTTGCTGTGCACGCAGAACATTTCCTGCCAGTAGTGGAAAACTATCATAATTTAATTTGGGCAAATAGGGTGAAGCGAGTTTTATTCTCCTCTCTGCTGCAGCCGATTACGATGATAAGACGGGTGTATTTTTACATAAAAGGCATGCCAAATACAACTTTAAACTATCAGAGGAAAATTTAATTATTCACTAAACAAGCAACAAAAAAAGAAATTCATCAATGAGAAAATGACGGGGCATTATTAACCAAGCATGAGCAAGACCATTTTGTTGGAAGCACCACAATTCATTGCTGAACAGCTGAGAATGTGATGAGAGCAAGGGAGGGATGGAAGCGCCCTGAAATCCTGAAGTGCCCTCCGTGCCTTCTCATTTCACCGAAAAGCACAAAGGCTCGCATGAGAGTGTAGAGGTTCATCTTCCCATTAACATCAAATGTTCTTAGATAGTGAGTGATTGCACCATCCAGGGAAAAAAATAAAAAAACAAAAGTAATTACCTCAGTATTTCTCCTGCATGTGACAGTTATTGGTGATGGCCCAGTATTGCATTAGTCATCAGAGTCAGTGCTGTGGCAGTTCCGGCAGATATTGTCCAAATTTTATCTCTCCATCTGCCCTCAAGGGCTCGGTCTCAGACATGCTTTCCAACACACACAGTTAGTTTCCAGCTCAATAACTACACTAACAACTCTTGCTCTCCCTGCACTGTGCCTGGATTTGTTTTACTCGCCTTTAGCTATCGATTGTGCTCACTCTCTCCGTTGCCTGATTGTGACTCATATGATGACTGTGGGTCCCCAGCTGTAAACTGACTCATGTTATCTGGTTTTTATTTAGTGGTGGTCGTCGTGCACAGCCTCCGAAACTGGCTCTGCGGCTGTGGCTTTGACGGCTGCACTAATGACTGTGGCGGTCTGTGCATTTCATACTATTTTATGGTAGCACTCCATTAAGCCACTTTAGATAAGTGTATCAGTTACGTTGCAATTATTTAATGTGTTTTTGTTTTGGGGATTTATTGTCTTTTTTGTTGCCATATCTGCTGCCAGAAAGAACAGGGTATGAGAATGAGGTACACGCTTTCAGTCTACAAAATTCACATGATGAAACACAGAAATAAAAAATAGGATCTCACAGTTGCCCTTATTAAAGTGTGATCACAGAATGTTATAACATTCAGTTAGTACTTGTTCGTAAAGTATCTAAGCTCTAATCTGTAATGGCATCAGTACCAAACATGAATGTGCTTCACTTACTCTGATTTTGAAGCTGACGTGACTGATGTTGGCTTTCGTTTCAAATGAGCAATATTTTGCTGTCTTAGTTTTGGTGGCAAGATCTACATAAAATCTCCCTGTGTCAGCCAAAAACTGGCATCACACACTGGACAGAGCTGCTGTGAAGTCTGGAGTCAAAAAATAATAATAATAAAATAAAATAAATCATGATGAGTCTAGCTTCTCTTGTTTTAACTAAAACTGACTAAAATGTCATTTGGTGGATAGTTTTATCCACTTTGCAATACAATGAGTGTTGCCATGTTTAGTGTCACCCATGATGGACACCCTAACCCTTATAGTGATAGTGCCATGATCTATCCACTAAGCAGCACAAAGAATAGACATTTAAATTCTGTTTTAGGCTGAATTTCTTCTTACAGTCTTGGTAAACTTATAAATTAGTCAAACTCATCATAGATCTAAACATAGCAAAAAAAAAAAAAAAAAAAAAAAAGTTCCAAAGAAGCGTTAGAGAAGAGAAGTTTGATCGAAAGTTGTTTGTTTTTTATCCCGGGACCAGCTGGGGAAGTGTGGGTAGGGAGGGTGAATGAGGAAGGCCTTCATTAACAGCTGTTAACGGGTCCTTTAGCAAGGCACTTCTCCTGAAACTGCTTTAGTTGGAGCTGCTCAGTGTCCAACAAGTAGAATACTTTGACTATGGTATCAATGGAAATCAGGTAGTGCTAGAATGGAGTGTTTTCAGTAAACTATCCTATGATAAATAAAGCAGAAAAAAGTTTAAAAACAAAACAAAAACACCCTCACTCTTTGGATAGCCTTGTATTCACACTGAACAGCCTAATGGAATGGAAATGAAGTGACTATTGAGTCTGAAATTGCCCTCATCTTAGCTGTTTTCTGTCTATCGGCTCTCTTCTTTGGTAAACAAACAGGCAGAACATTAGTTAAACCCTCTGAAAAAAATCAACAGCACTTTATTTCAATTAAAAACTAGTCAATTAAAAACATTTGGCACCTATTCCAGCCGCTTGCTAACATTATAGCTGCAGGGGAACATTAGGTGACTCACTCCAACTTCTCTCCTGATGTCTATTGTGTGGTCCAAATGGAAATAGGGAAAGGTGGCTGACACACTTGTATTTCATCTGTAAATTGGACGTATTTATTTACAGAATTTACTAACCAAGTACGGTGAGACTATGCTCGACAGGCTAGTGCGTGAATTAAACTTTCCCCAGATGCCATGCGGAGAACACATTGTCCTTTTTAATCCTTTTTCGAACAACCTCGACAGCCGCATCGATATTTCGCTTGGCCGCCACTGCTTTCTTTGTTATGCTCTGGGTCTGCCACAGCTTCACATTACCTATGTTTGTCTTCCTCAACAAAGGTGCTGATTGGCTCAATTGGACTACCTACCAGGAGGCACTCATTACCAGCCCTCTGACAAGCTTGAATCTCATACATCTCTGAATACTAGACGATCACTGAATACCAGCAAAATAATTCACGATACAAAGAAAGCATCTGTTGAGGGCACGCCTGAGTGAGTTGGGGAGAAGAGACACAAGTCAGTGCAAGGTATTTTTAATTAAGAGTAAACTTCTGTGTGTTTGATTTGACCTGCACTCCCCGGGGTTTTGTAATCGTGTAGGTTCAGGCTTCATTGCTGAAATTCCATCACGAATGTGGGCAGCCCAGCACGACTCCTGATAGCTGGGCGTTGGCGTAAAAAGAGCGGAGATCCCCTGTCAAGCTCATTATAACGTTATGACTCCTTGCCTCTTCATTTCTTTTCTCCGTCTCTCCTTTCTCCGCTTCCAAAACTCTCTCTCTCTCTCCTCATCTCACTGTTTTTACATCACCCCTCTTTGTCTGTCTCGATCTGCATCAGCTTTGAATCAGTAAGGACACTGTTCTGTCTCCTCCTCCTATCCTTTCCTCAACCTCTATCCTTGTTCCTGCTTTTTCACCTCCTCTTCCTCCTGGCCCTGGCATCAATAATTCACCCCGTTCCCTGCAGAGACAGCCGCCTGATGGACTGATTAAACATGAGACAGAGAGAGAAAGAGAAAGATTGGGGATGTGCAAGGGAGACATAGGAGAGCCAGAGAATAATCAGGGTGAATCAATGTTTCAAACACACTAAATACAAATTGGAGACCTGCAATATATGTATAGAATATACAACATCCCAATTCTGGTGTACCGCTATCCTTATCAACACCAAACGTTTGACATTCAGGATGAGGGCATTGTTGCAAAGTAAGACCATTTGGCCATGCATCACTTTTTTTCAGGGTTAATTAAGTACTATGGTTTAGTTTTAGGTTTAAGATTGGGTTTTGAGAACAGTTATAGTCAAGCAAAAGTCCTCATACGGGTGGAAATCCAATGATGTGTATGTGTCTGTGTGTTTAATCAGCCATGCAAAAAACCCAATATTATCCATGTCACCCGGTGGGCGTGTGCAGCATAACTCAACCATCTCTGATTTACACAACTCCCTAATGTACCATCATTAGACGAGGGAAGTATTACATTAAAGTCTCCTCTCCTTAAATCTGTCATGCCCCCTCCTTTTCATTCCCCAACAAGTCACCCTTGAAGGAGCTTGTAACTTGGGCCTTGCAGAGTTTTTCCATTGCTTGATGTACCTGTAGTGACTGCACTGTGGATTTGTACCCAAAGGAAAGAAAAAATATTCTGAAGTGCCTCCACCAGGTGATGGCAATCTCGTTTTTCTTGTTTTTTGTTTGCTCACGTGTTCAGTTTTGGTTTGTTTTTCGATGTGTATGTATGGATATATTGGTAACTACACTGTGCACACAACCCTAAAACCATGACAAAGGCTAATGCAGCGAAAAATGTGTTCATTTTTCATGTCAAACCTGCACTATGTGATTTCAGAACCTATTAACACTCCTGACATTAATGTGTGTTAGTGGAGACTTTTTGAAAAGTAATGATACAAACCAGTACCAACTCATGTGGAACAGCTATATTGCTTTTTTTTTTTTTGTCTCTTTTCTCCTCCTCTTGAAAATTTGCTGTCAAAATCCATGCCGGACTCAAGCTCCTCCCGTTGTTTTCCCCTTACTATAATGTTTAAAAGAAGCGCTCCCACCTCCTCCTGTTCCTGAAAATTCACAATGAAGGAATTCACGAAGCAAGAGAGTGCAACAGCGGAGGCGAGTTGCACTCTCTGCACTGAGCTGAAAAGGCCACGTTGTGAGTCAGAAAGAGAACATGATAAGAAATGGTACAAAACAAACCGTGGTTGGTATGACCTAGCCATTAGCCTGCAGGCACAAAGTTTGTCCCAGGCAGGCCTACGTACCACTGGCAGGTATTGGCACTTTTGTGAGACAGGAACTTTGTCGAAACTTTATGTACAAACTTAGTGCTGCTTTCAATCCCATCTGGTGGGCAGATAAAACCATACAGTGCAATCTAAAGGTTTGCCATTTCTCGGTGTTCCCAAAAGTGCTGATTTTATGGTACAGTAACGTGTTGTACTGTTACAATACACCGCCAGAGCACAACCAAGAGCGCAGCAGGGGAAGCCATATTACTTTTAATGACCGAGGAACTTAGTTTCTTGGAGTTTGGCAGCACTCATTAAATGTAGCTCTGATTTGGGATGATAGAAGAGTGCCATTAATGAGGGTTTTAAAACATACCACCTGCTTGAGAGGTTTGCAGGGGAGGCAGAGGAATTAATATTTATCTCTGGTGACACAATATCTGTCGCAGATGATAGAGAGCTATGTTTTCATGAAGTCTTCCCCTCCGCTTCTCCAATTTGAAATGGTGACTGTTAATAATTCAGTGCTGCACACTACACACACGCACACACACACACACACAAGCACACACCAATATTGTACTATTTTAAATGACTTGAAATGGATCTCTCTGTATCCTAATGCTGTCAGGAAATCAAGACGCAGCAGGTGATAAAACATACACACACACGCTCTACACTGCTAAGCAATTTACACGAACCTATTGTCGCACATTCTGGCTTACACTGTTTAGTTCCCCTTTACATGACTGCGAAACGTCACCCCTCTTAATGACTCCTACCAATGCCTTAGGCTGAAGATATATTAGTGTCATATTAGCAGGAAATGGAATGAATTCACCCAAAGGGGCTGAATATAACCATTTATTTATGGGCCTGTGAGAACTGTAATACACTGCATCTGACAGAAAACTAGGGAATATAGTGACATGGAGCAGATGCTACAGGCAAGTTTAGTGTGTGTGTGTGTGTGTGTGTGTGTGACTGTGTGTGTACCGGCATGAATGTATCTCCCTGTGTACCACCGCATTCAGATGAGAAACTGTCTGTAAACTAAAGGGAACAGCTGAAAAATTCAGTGTGAGTGTGTGTGTGTGTGTTTGAAGGAGAAAACATCTTTGACATGATGGACAGTCAACACATTGAGAGAGAGGTGTCTGAGTGTGCAGTACAGCAGTGATACAAGGCGACCACAGAGCCTCTACTGTGTGTATCTTTATGTTTAAATGTATTTGAATCAGTGCATATGTTTGTGTATGTATATGCGTCTATGTGTAATAGGTATGAACATATGTGTTAAAACCAAGAGAAAGACAACGTATAGTTTGATGGTTAAGGTGCACTCTAATGTGTTTTAATTCATATTTGGAAAGAGGCATTTTGAAATAATACTTCAAGGTATTTCTTAAAATATTTCTTTATTTTTCCAGATTTATTGTTACTTAGTTAGTTAATGTTTACTCTGAGATATCTGTAATCTGTTATTCCAGCAGAGAAATGTGTTCTTATTGATTGCGCTTGTCTTCTGAGTTTCGCCTGTAGAGGGCATATGTGATCTATTGTTTCGGCAGAGAAATGTGTTCTGATTGATTTTCTTGTCTTCCGGGTTTCGCCTGTAGGGGGCGCATGTTGCTGACGGCTGGTTCATTACAGTCTGAACCTGAGGCCAGCAACACCGTCTCTCGCTTCATTCATTTCTATTTCCCCTTACAGGTGAGGAAAATTGTTGAAGCTAATGTTTGGCTGTACATATATATATATGTTTTTTATGTTACAAGGAACAATTCGCTGGTATCATATGGGTGTCTAAAGTAACTTTAGTAGGCAAATATAGGCAGCGTTCGTCCTGATGTAGCATGTTTGCAAGCTTGACAGAGCGTAACATGTAATGTGAAAATTGTTCATTACAGTCTGAACCTGAAGCCAGCAACACCGTCTCTCGCTTCATTCATTTCTGTTTCCCCTTACAGGGGTGTAACATGTGCAAATGTGCATACATGTACTCTTATGAGTGTATTTTTATATGCACATAACATAAGAGCATGTACATGTGTGTCTCTGTGTTCATGTGTGTTAGTGTGTGTGTGTGTGTGTGTGTGTGTTTGTGTGTCTAAGAAGGTGCACTGCTGACTGTACAGGAGACTTTCAGCACCACGGACAGCTCCACTGCAGAGGACGACTAGGCCAGGGGCCAGAAACACACAGAAACATGCATGCACTGTTTTCTACACAGAAATCAGTATTTATGGGAAAAAAAAGATAATTCGCACACCTTTTTGCTGAGTTTTGGTTTCAGGCTAGTGGAGAGGTGGGAGGAAACAACATGAAAGTGGGAATTTATGCAACATTGTTATTGTAACTGTACTATTTTAATCTTTAAAGTGTCCTTAATATCCAATTTCATTGTGTGTGTATGATTTTATACAAGCCTATTTGTCTTTTTTTAAATTATTATTTTATCTATGAGTGAGAATATGCCTGTTACACTGTGTCACACATAACAGAGATGGATTGATGGATGGATTGATTTAACGTGTGATGTGTGATCAGTTAATAGTCATTATGATGAGTGCTATAAATAGGCTGGGTCATGCGTAATGACAGAAATTGCAGCTCTGGCACTGTTGAAGGACCTCACTGTGCTTTTAGTTGCCATATCTAAAAAAAATGAATAAGGAGCAACAGTATTTCTATGGAAGTGAGCTAATTTAGGGGCGTGTGGACCTCCATTTATGGCTGATTGTGGGAGTGTGAATGAGGCTCGTACATGTGCCGACAAATTACTCAAAGACTGAGATTTATAAAACAGAAGCATGGGTACATGTGGCTTTATAAATCTGATGCAAGCAATGCATATGCATATTTCTATTTTTGTGCATACATAGCCATAAGCCATTTCTTTGATTCCTAACTTTTAACCTCTCTAATAACCCTTGACCGTTGGTGGCAAATTTTAGACAACCTTCCTGTAGGCAACATTAAGGGGAGACTCTCTCATGCATAAATTACCTTCCCAGCCCCTACA
>OMLB01016730.1:0-14690 GCA_900302555.1 Myripristis jacobus
CCAGGGGTCAGACTCTGCAGGCACGCTCCATGGTCAAAAACACACACACACACACACACACACACACATACAAACACACACAAACAACTAACGAGCATCCTGTCACACTGCAGCAGCATCAATACTCAAGCATGGCACTTGTCACTAGAATATCTACTGCACACCGTCTTAGTGTGACAAAGGTCAAACCCACGTGACAAACCCACGTTTGAGCTGCCAGTAACTCGGTGACGGACAACCCTTAGTGAAGTTGGTGTGAAAGGGGAAGGAGGCCAGCTTCCACACAGCCCAGAGAACAGAGCCCTGCAAGTCCACACGCCACCGGCATTAAGAATACAAACACACACTGACACCTATCCAGGCTGGATGAGTCCTGTTAGCGATCCATTCTTTAGCCTGTGGCCCTCACAACTATTTCCATGCGATGCTAAATGTGGGATGTCCTCCTACAGTTAAACTTAGAATTTCAGTTTGATTTTTTTAAGCTCTGGCTCTAAGGATGTCTTTTTTTTTTTTTTACATCTCTGAATAACCAAGCTTGGCCCGAGAACAACTGTTACGCCTTGTGTAGCTGTATTTATTTACACTTGTGTATGCATTATTTTTCCCGCTCTCACTCTCCATCAGTTTACAATGCCTGCCATGTTCACTGCATCTGGACGGCCGCCAATGGTAGCTGTAGTTAAGATGCCATTCCTTCACAATACAAGGCTGACTGCTCCCATATCTGGTTCTGAAGACACCGCAGAGATGCGAGCGAAATCCGATTTTTGTTCCAAGGCCTGTCACTTAATACGTTCTGGCATTATCAGTTGATAAAAGTCACGCTGGAAAAACGGCAAATGCAATGGTAGCACTAAAATGTGCAATCACAATCAACTTCAGAAAATAGTTGTGACAACGTATTTTAGAGCAGACAAGTTATGAGAAAAAAAAAAAAGAAAAAAAATCAGCATTACAAAAAGCAGCCCCGATGATCTGTTTGTGCTTTTATTTAGTCTAAATTGGGAGTTCTTAAGACCCAATTCATGTTTGGTGGACTGGTAAATCATGCAACAAAAGCAGGATGGGGACAAACGATGAAATCTGCTGACAGATAGCGGCTCACATGGGCGACAGAACATACAGAGCAAAACATATCCATCACAACAAGTCATTTAATCTAGCAAGGAGTTTTCAAACCTTATTTTTCTTAAAAACAACTGAAAAACGTCTGCCGGCGCAACGTGACAATTTCCCTTGCTTCCAATCCAAATCAGCTTATCTGAAGAATTTCTTGAATCGAGTGACATTATTTTTACACGAGTGGAGTGATCTGCCTGATTCTTCCCGGTCTGAAGATGCTGACACAGTTCTAGAAATTTCCGGAGAGAGGATGTACAATTATCGCCGCACTGGATGACTTCATTTATTTTAAGCCAAACAGACTGAGGCCCGATAATGACACTAAATGGCTTGTTAAGGATATTTTTGCTGTGTAGTGACAAAGGATCCCGCACAGCTTACCACACGTTTGACCTACACTGCAAATTTCCCCTAACTGGCACAGTAACCGATCGATGCAGCAGTTACAAAAATAAATTCTATTAACTGTACACTCGTTGGAATATCATGATTACTTCATTTGATTTAATGGACTTTCAACTGTAAATTAGACTCATGCTTTGCAATGCGTGTGCATGAAGCATGAGTAACACGGTGAATAAGAATCAACCCAGCCATTCAGTGTATTCAAGTCATCAAAACATTCTGTTGGTTCAAAGGAGCTGCATTCATTCCCAGAGTTCAAGAGGTTTATCAAGGTTTTACTGTAACTCCTATTTGAATGATGAATACAAAATCCAAGTGGATTGTACAGGGTTCTGATGCCTTTCAACATGGCATGCAGTCAATTGAGTTTCACTAAGCCTGCCAAGTCTGTTTTGTGCGTCTATCCTCGACCCTCACCCACACTTAAATCACATTCTCTCTCTCTCTCTTTCTCGCTCTCTCACACAAACATGTGCACCAAAGAGTGTGTTGCCTTGTCTGGGCTGGCGTGGGCTACTCTAGCTTTATGAGGTCATGTCGGGGGAGTTGAGAGGTTGCAGAGGTGAGGGGTCAGAGAGATGAACTCACCCCTTCCTCTTCTCTGTGAGGGTTCAGCTTGTTGTACACCGCCTCGATAACGCTCCGTCTGGAAACACACACAGCACACAGCTCAGAGAAGAGGGACTTGGGTGCTCCCTATATAATACAAGCAACCGCTATTCATGCCTCTCAAGTGTATGCTGATTGTACTGATGTAAACAAGCAACTGAGTGAATTGAGGATCTGCATGCGTGTAAACATTAACTTCTTTTGCATGCTATTCATGGGAGCCGGCGTATGTTTTCAAAGAGTTCCAGTGTGTGCAGACCTGTGTTGGAGTGCACGTAAGCGTCCGAATTGGTTTAGTTTTGGTTAATGTGACCCTGCATCTGTCTGCTTCTTGTCAACCTGTTGATTAGTCAGCTGACCACACAGCAAGCACTTAATATACAAAGTGATGAGTCTTTGATTGCGTCCACAGATGGGAAAATTTAAGAGAAATGACAGCAACTAATGATAAATTACAAAACAGAGCTGCACAATTTAAGAGTTCATTCCTTGACACATGCTGTTTGATCGCAATTACAGACCTGCCAACCTTGAGGTAATATTTTGAGTACCACCGTCATATAATGCTTGATTCACACTGTTTCACCCCACATAGCTTGGCCTGTAGACATTTCTCTGTTCAACGCTATGTAATTAAGAGTACATATATTATTATTATTACTACCAGTATCAATGGTATATAAAATATCAATGGATAAATTGGCTAAGAAGTAAACAATATGATCATATTTTTCTGCATTTCCTCTTTTTATAAAATGCCTAGTGTTCATTTTTATAGAAGGATCTGGTTTAGTTAACTTATATTCAAAATGTTTGATGGTTAAATTTTAATCTAGACTATGACATCATGCTACCTGTGGCTCATATTGGTGACATCTTTTAATAAGGTAATACAGACTAGCAAAAATGCTTCCAATAGGTTTGGAGTGTAAGTACAGACGCACAAAGGTGTCTGCAGAGGCTATTTAAAATACCAGGGAATATTGTCCAACATAGCTAGCTACTGACTTGTGTTGTTTGAGATGGCATTTCATTCACAAAGAAATGCACGGTTGGAATGCAAAATGCATGTAGATTGGGAGGTCTGCAGTTATGAAGTCACAGCTTGTCATATTATTATTGTTCCTTCAAGAAGCATGGATGAGTATTAAAACTAATTTTTGCACACCCAAGAGGTGAAAAGGTAAAAAGCAATGTAGCTAATTCAGTTAGCTATCAAACAAGCACAAGTTTAGTACATGCATTTGTCACATATTTGATCATTAGCATGCAACATTCTGGTGGTAAACAATGATTTTTACAAGCTCAAGAGCAGTGAATCTATATATTTGTTTAAGTCTGAATCCCTTTCGACCATTCGATTGGATTCCGTTCACTCAACAGCATGTGCAGTGTCTGTTATGTGAGATTATGTGTTGTTGTGTGCTTCAGTGTGTGTATTTACTTGCTGGCCAGGCCTCCGCCAGGTGGAAGGTTGGGGATGTTCTCCGTGGCAATGCTCCTCAGGACAGACACCAGGTCAGGGACTCCCTCATCCGTGCAGCCCCCCAGTAGCTCTACACACACACACACACACACACACACACACACACACACAAACACACAGAAAAAGGTGGAAGGAAGCAGTGAGTGAGGGGTTACAGGCATATAAACCCTCAAAGGAAAATGCCTATGTGTCTCCACTGTTTTGCTCATATCCTCTCATGCATTTGCATTTTACATTATCCACTGGCAGCTTCGTTGGCTATGCTACATCTACTTGTATACTGCAGGCACTGAACAGCAGCCTGGGTGGGTCTAAGGAGGCAGTGAGAAACTCAGTAACACCAGCTCTTGTCATTCATGCCACCACTACATAGCAGACAGGTTTCAAATATGTGTGCTATGTATGGAATGCTTATTTTGTCCAGGTTAGGTACATACTACGTATGGGTGATAAATGGGGCATCTGCTCCACTTAGAGCTCTTAAACATAAAAGCTCAATAGAGAATCAAACATTTCTGAGCCAAAGGAGCAGTGTGTGCATGTAAATATGACCAAACAATAATGTATTATGGTTTTTGCATATAGCAATTCAACATTTCCATTCATTGTTATGTAGTTAAACAGTTAAAGTGTTGATATAAAAGGCAAAAATCACTATAACACTCACTGTCATAAAATGCCGCAAAGTCACTGGGATTATTCTTTTACATGAATACAACTATGCCTTATTCAACATGGTGACTGACAGATTGATGTGATAAAAGGCAATTTATTTGTTTGTGTGCAGGTCCAGAGGCATCTGTTTGTGTGTGCTGTGTATTCACCCTCAACACGAGTCTCAAGGTATTTATCCAATTCCTCTTCTTTCTTCACGGCTTCCTCTGAGACCTTGGGAGCTCCGGGTAAACACACCAACACCACGCTCATATTATCCCTGCTCCCCTAAAGGAAGACGACAGGGAGAGAGTTAACATTAATATATAGTAAATAAGGCATATTCTGTAGGTAATGCAGTACCAGATCTGTATTTTGAAGCACAAAAACAATCCACAAAATGAGCTGCTGCTTCTTTTTCTGTTTTTGCACTCTTAGCTCTTTTCCTGTCTGAAATCAAGGGTGCAGCATGATTTTCAGCACATAATAACAAAACATTGTTGCAAACACAGTGTTCGTATTATGCTGTGTTGTACTTGCAAACAGCATCACTGTGATTCATCATCTGTGAAGCCACGAGAGAGAAGTTTCATTCACCACAAGGTTTTGTCAAGGAATCAACAAAAGCAAAAGGCCAAACAGCTCAGGGATACATCACTTTCACTGCCACCAGCAGGTCGGAGGGTCAAAGCATTCACAATCTAATATTTTAATTTCAAAAGAGACTACTACTGAAAAGAACCCGACAACACTCCTACAAAACACCCGAGAGTCTGAGTTTTTTATATTTAAGCTGTATGACAGCAGCATGAATTTTGTGAGGATGTATTTCAACCATTTATCACTGTAAAAATTTTCATCTAAAAAAATGAAATGCAATGTTTTAAGTGTAAATCAGATTATATAGGCCTAGCATGAATGATAAGCTCAGCACCCCAAGGCAATTTATTAACTAATTTAGACTTTTACTTCCAATGCAAATCAGAGTATAGGCTGATATGTTCATAACTGCATTATGAAGTGTTACGATTTTGTATTTTCAAATTTTGTTTCAGCAATAAACAACAAATCAAACTGCTATTGGCACTGCATATGGCAATACTTCTACATAGGTTTGTTTTGGCTAGTTAAACCAAACACAGAAACAGGAAAAAAGGCTGTGTGTGTGTGTGTGTGTGTGTGTGCCACCCTACCTTGTGCAGGCAGGTGTCCACCACTGAGTTGCAGACTTTCTCCAGATCCTCACACACCTGTAGCCGTGAGCGGACAAACTCACACAGCTCCTCGTTGGACATGACATCCCAGATGCCGTCGCACGCCAGCACCACAAACTCATCTCCCTCAGCCGCCCGCTCCAACACACACACCTCGGGCTCAGGGCTCACCAGCTGCTCCGTGGGGCCCTTGCCATCCACACACTTGTAGTCGTAGTCCCCCAGGGCCCGGGACACAGCCAGGGAGCCATTGACCCTCTGGATCATGACTGAGCCGCCGGCGTTCTGGATGCGCTCCTTCTCGCGGGGGTTGCAAGGCTTGTGGTCCTGGGTGGAGAAGCCCACCCGGGCGTCCCTGCTCAGCACAGCCCGCGAGTCGCCGCAGTTAATGAAGTAGAGGTGGGTGGGGCTGAGCAGCACGCCTACAGCTGTGGAGCCACTACGGTCCAGGCCCTGCCGCAGGTCGGAGAAGCTGCGCATGTACTCATCGATCTTCAGAAAGCCTGAGCGGATGCCGTCCTTCACACCCTCCACAGAGCCAGGCCCCGAGCCAAACTCAGCCCCTCCCGAGAGGATGTGCTCCAGCAGGTGGCCGGAGCAGTAGTTGGCCACCCGGGAACCGGCGTGCCCATCGTAGACAGCAAAGAAGGACCAATCGGTGAGTCCGTGGGGGAGGCCGACCACAGCTGTGTGGGCATCCTCCATCTCCACCCGCCAGCCCTGCATGGAGCTCAGGCCGTAGCGCAGGCCATTGCCCTCACCGTGGGCACTGTGCTTCTCTGTCTTCGGCTTGTCTAGGAATGCACCCATTACTGCCTACAGCTGAGGATACACAGGACAAAGAGGAGAAACGGGAGGACATGGAAAACACCATCAACCACAAGGACATGTATGACTAACACGGAGGGGATTTTTTTTCATGTGCCTTTAAGCCAACCTCCTTCACCCTACAGTACCATGAACATCAACAGTATTAATCTAAATTGCTCTCATCTGCATGTTCGCTGGTGGCTGATTAATATGATACCTGTGCAAGTGCATCCCAATGACACTGTGGGTACTTAATTTCACAGGTTTCCATGATTATTTGCATTCAAACCACAGCTGATATTCAGCTGTCAAGACAGAATTGTAATCATATTTACATATATTATTTTATATGGAAAATAAGCGCTGTAAAATTTTCTTGACCTATGATCACTCACAACAGGGTCGTTTTTGCTCCAATGTTTGAAAACATCACAAATAGACATATAACTCATGTAGAGTTATCCCATACAGTCAGTCCAGTAACAAAAGCGTAACAAAAACATTTGGGTATAAAGCTTTTGAGGTATCCACGCTTGAAGAGGGCGCTCCAAGCCATGATCATGGAGTGCTTCTAATTACTGTGTGGATGATGGGAGCCAGAGATCCTAACTGCAGGACAAAGATAGCAGAGGAAGAACCACGGGGCTCAGGATTACACGGCATCTGTAAGCCTCTTTGAGCACAGAGAGCCTGTTTGACTCTTAGCACAAGGTAACTAATAGTATTAGCTAACCTGTTGGGCGGAAATAGAGTACAACATTACTGTACCAGCAGGCTCTGAAATTCACACCTACCTGCTGCCAAATGATCACAGTCTCTTTGGGGGATAAATCAGTAAAGTGTCACCTAGCACACTGGCTGGCAACTGTTTGAGACAATACAATTTTAAATCTAAAACTTAAAATCTAAACTTCTGCTATTTTTTCCTCCTGAGTCTCCTATGCCTCAACAGCACCTTAAGCAAAAATTAGTAGAAACCCAAATTTTTAATGTAAATGTAATGAATGAATGGTTTTACATGGTACCTTTTCCGATTCTGTATACAAAATAGCATTAACAGCAGCTGGGGTGACATAAAAAGCATGTTAATTGAATTTGTGCATAACTTAGTTTGGCTGGCAAAAGTTACTTAGCAATGTATTCTCACTAGCCACAAACTGAATGCTCAAGTCTGGCCATTTTCAATTCGGGCCCTATTTTCCCAGCCTACAGGTCTATTTCTAACCAAAACCCCATCAATTGCTTAACAATGAGCTACTTCTGTCTAGCATGGGTGTGTAACTCTTCACGAGTCATACTGGCCAACAGACACACAAAACATCAACCAGAACATCACCCAAATCATGTCTTTCCCAACATATTCACTTCCTTGTACACACACCCACATGCGCACACATGGCATGGCAGACATGTGCCCAAAAAAGGACGGTAGATTCAAGTAGTGACTACAGCTGGTTTCACGGGAACGTGTGTGTGTGTGTGTGTGTTTGTATCTACTCTGTGCATGTGTGCAGTGTCAGTGCCTATGTGTGAGAGAAAGACACTCTATAAATATGCTGGGCTGGTTTGGATTTCATGTTCAGGGTGGGGCAGTGGGTCGCCCCATTCATACCTCTGTTGCTTTTCGGCTCTGTGAGTCTATCAACAGAATTCCCTCTATCAAGCTCTAAAAGACACGCTGCTACCATCAAACGCTCATTAACAGCCTATATGCTCATGCTATTAAGTAAGAGCGAGTGTGCAGGTGTGTGCGTGTGTGTGTGCGTGTGTGAGAAAGACCTGTTATGTTCGGCAGCAGCGATTCTCTCTAAAAATAAAACAAACACACTGCCGTTGCCTAGCAACCACCCACCCTGCAGTGCAAACATCCAGGCTGGGCTTCATTCAGCGACATCCCCTCTCTGTCGCTCTCCCTCTCACACTCACACTTACACAGTCGCCTGGTAGAGAGAGGAAAGGGGAATTGCATCATGCGCCCATTAAAACAGGCGCAGCAACCAGACCCTGTAAGGAGACATGCAGCCTGCACACACACATACACACACACACATACCCGATTTCACTGTCTGACAACGGTGCAACAGATAAAAAACACACAAAACACAGAACGTAGCTTTACTAAGGTGCCAGACAGAAACTAGAAACTCTCAACCACTTAACCCACTGAAAACTGCTGTCACCCATGTTCTAACCGCAGGCCGAAACCAACACCACCCCCACCCCCAACCCCACGCTAAGACACACATGGCTGCCAAAAACCACTGGCTCTGAAGAGGGAAGTAGAGGTCTGTGATTGCATAATGCTGCTGAGCACAGCTCTGAGATCAGTCACCCTAGCACATACAATTATGCCATCTCGCAAAAAGGTTAATGTGAGGTTTACAGCACCTAGCACACGGTCACCGCCTGTGTTTAGACATTAACTTGTCACAAGTCACTTCTCCTTTTTAATTCATGACCACCACTTGAAAGTATGTGACAACTATAGTTTGACATTTTTATGGTACGAATTAGTCCTGGGGGAAAGAAAAATTAGTTTTTGAATATTAACCTGTTTATACATTTTAAATGCAATAGTCAAATTAGCTATTTATAATTAATTGTTTCAATGTAGTTACTGTAACATTTCATGTGACACTAAAAAACAGATGTATTCAATATGGAGAGCACATTTAAATACAGTGGGACAAGTATGCAGTTCCCTTTTAGAGTTTAAAACTCCCTTCTGAAAACATAAAAATAAACTGTACTGCAATAGGTTGGCTTTTTACTCTTGGCTGATATACTTGCAAAAAATTTAATCAATACAGCTGGGAAAGGGCAAATAAAAAAATAAATTATCCCAGTGAGCAAACACTCTTGCCTCACACAAACAGCTGTTTTGATGAGCTTTTCAAATGGAAGCTAATTGATGACACTGCAATACCACCATTCCTGCTTTGTTGACATTAGCTTACATTAGACTGAAAGCCATGCTAAGCACTTCTATGATTGCAAGTAATCCTATCATCTTAATGTTCCAAAAGCAACTTGCCAGTACCGTCAGAGAAAATATGCTAAAGATTTTTCACCCATCTTTTTATTACCTTGTCTAAGGCTTGTAACTAGGATGGATGTCGATGCATGTTTTTGACCAACTGGAAGTCAATTTGTTTGTTGGCATGCACTGCAAACTGGATATGAGCCTACTTCAGTGAGACTCTGGTCATTTTCGAGGTGTCCAAAATGCTCCCACACTGCTAATTTAAGGCACTTTTTAGTGAATGTAAGGCTGGGAAGTTGGGCTCTGTCTCTTAGCTAATGTAGCCCCCACACATCCACAACACATACACACAAAATGATTCACTCTAGTGAGAAGAAGGCGCTATCTCATCCATATGTGATGCTAATTTCAAAAAGAACAGAACAGCAGACATACCTCAATTTCCAAAATACACTTGCTAGTAAATCACAGCATCTTACAGGATGCTAGTGGAAAGCAACTTAGCTGTGTTGGGAGTTTGGTGGGAGAACCAGGCATCAAAAATCATACATCGGGTCGGTGTCATCATTTGGAAAATTCTGGATGTGGTAACAGTGCACTTCATTTGCAACCTGTAGCTCATTGCATGTAGGTAGCAGTGTGTGCAGCCAGCCATAAAAAGCATTTAATAGTGAGATGACACCAGCAGGAAAGTGAGCAGCGTGGAGGTTGAGAGCCAACCGTCCACAAACCCCTCCGACCACAGCCCACCACATACCACCACACACCCACACGTTTGGCTAACGTCCCTTGTGTTGACAGCTTTCCTAGCGTAACCGCCGCACTGACACTCTGAAAGTCTAAGGTGGAATCATAAAGAGGGAGGGTCTGTCACCATGAACGCACAGTCGCATCCTCTGAGTCTGGATGCACTCACAATAACAAGGGTCACGCTCCCAGGATCCTCCACTCAGCTGCCGCATACAGCCTCTATGGCCCAGGGCCCAGGTTCCTGAAAGCCTCTTATCCCTAACACCTCCTTTCTCCTCTGACTTACAACTAAAACAAAGATTATCTAGCCACTGAGATGCTAAAAAGAAACCCAGCCAAGTTTGTTAATCATGGCTGTCCAAGTGTAAATAAAGCAACCTACATATCAGGGATCAATTATAAACCACTACCAAACCACAGCGTTATGAATGTCTGTTCTGTGTAACTGACACACAAGTGAAAGGAGAGTTGAAATTCCTGACAACATAACCCTTGTTCAATAATTTTTCTGATGAAAAACAATTTTATATCACCCATAACTCCAGATACAAGCCATGTTTTAACTGTAACATACATGGACAATGGCTCCAATGCATAGAGATGTAGAAAAATATCATGAATCTGGTCTAAAATTAAAAGATATCTGTGAACTGACATATCAGTTCACAGATATAAATGGCAAATGTCCAATTATGGATAGAAGATTTTGCTTAATCCATCAATAAGTACTAAGTGTTTCACAAATATTCAAATATTTAAAGCAAGGAATGTATTTCCACCTGAAGAATCTTTACAAAATATGCCAATGTAGACCAATGCAGCATATCTCAACTATGCTCCAAGGAAATAATTACTTAATAAAACAGTCCAATAAATTACAAACACTGGTAGTTAACAGTGTGCTCCAAATTTCAGTATCAAACGCAGTTGAACTAAATTGAAGATAAAGGGTTATCTTCAATTGCTTTTCCTTTCTAATTTTTTTTTCAGCATTATTATTATTATTTTTTGGGGAGGTAGAGTTTTTTCAGGAAATGGGACACTGGCGATATGCAGCAAGTTATATAACATGCAGTATGTTAAATTGACTGAAATCCAAGCAGTTGACCAAAACAACCTGTACAAACCTATTTCCATCCAATTTCATCCTCTCCCTCTTGAGAAGACAAACATCCCACTATTGGGTGGACCATGCCGCCAGTGGCTGTGCTACACCATCGGAGCAAAATGTGGAATTACCCATACAAGCATATGGGTATATACAGCTAGTTTATGTGATCACAGGCCTGTTTTTCAGGGAAAGACAAATCCAGCATTCTAGCTGGTTGTCATCATCACCCTTCAACAACTTTACAACTCTTAAAAAAAAAAAAATTCTGTCACTCCTCCCTTCAAAAAGCCTGTCACTTCTCTCCGTCGCCCCTGGCACTCTGTTTCACCTGCCACTCCATCTTTATACAGTGTTTGCTGAGTCAGATAAGATTATTAGTCATTGACCTCCTACATTATCGCTCCAGCCGGGCAGAAGTCCAACACCAGGTGATGTCACACATTGGGTCACCTGTGCTTACTATCACCACCTGATACGGATAAGGTAGTGCCTTAAAATGCATGAGAGACCTTTGGCGTGGCTCTCAAGCTTCACCTTCGCTGCTGCCTGAAGGAAAATGTGTACAAGAAATGTGACATTATGCCAAACTTTTGTTTTGTTGACACATCTCTGCTACTCTAAAGCAATTTGGAATCTGTTCAAAATCAACAAACAATGTCTAATAAAATCTCTGTGATAAATCAATATTAACCTGCTCCCAAATTTAGCCCTTCTCATGTTTGAAAGTCAAGAGCCTCACCTTTCCGCCTGAAATCTTAGCAAACCTTTCTATTTGCCATGGCAACAGGAGAAACTGTAGAGAGAGTCGCCACTCACTGATGTGCTCGGCCCACAAGAGAGGACGGTGGAGCACACTCGGCATGCTGTTGGGGTGCTTGTTCATCAATATGGAAAGTGAGGGTGGAACGTGTGATTTAGGCCGCCTGGGCTGGTTGGGGGGCACCTTGAACTACGACTAACTAAGAAGATACTTGAACATATTGTTATATACAACGCATTCAGATTCAAATAAGCCCCGAGTGTATGACAAGCTTCAGACATTCAAATTACATTAGAGTTAACCTACTAATAATGATGAAATAATAGGTCTGGCTATTATTCTGAGCTGTTGCCAGGGGGTTAATTAGTACAACGTACCACCAAATACTATTTGTTTAGCAACATCAGTGTGCATCTAGCCATTGGCTGCTCCCGAGACAGAGAAAGTTAGCTCTTGGTCTATTAATCACAATGGCCTAATGCACTGCTCACTTAAATGAACCATAAAAATGAGCAAGTAAGCACATTTTAGAGTTACACAAAAGCCTGTAGGTTTACCTCATACAGCCAGAGATAATCTAGTAAATATTAGGTAATATTAAAAAGGGACAAAAAATATATAGCTTCTCTCCTTACTGTAGCACCATCCACTGAGCCAGGATGCAGCACAAGTTACAACTGTACAACTGGCACTGAGCTTGAACAGGTAGTCAGCCAGCAAAGAAATGCTGGCATTCACAGTAACACTGGCATGTGAATTATACTTCTCAGCTTAAGTGACAAAATAAAATAGCAATTACTTCGACCAAAAAATAAGCTCTACAACACTATGATGCATCACAAATACTCAACAGTGACATTGATTTACACGCTATCAACAGTAGCATTTGAAAATACCAAAATAAACCCCTTTTTCTGTGGAGAAGGCACAAGACTGATTATTAAGAAAGCTTCATCCTCCTTCAATTAAACGTGAGGCGTTGAGAGGCGCTGCCACATAACTTTACTTCTCATAAAAGCCTCGCCTGCTTATGACCAATGTTGTTGTGCAATTGTGCGTTATCTGCCCAACTTAGATTATATCTCCTATGTAGTAAAACATCAAGACAGTACACATAAAAAGGTCGCTATGCCTGCCAACTATCTGCAACGTTAGCTGCACACGTAGCCGACTAGCTAGCCAGTTAGCAACACAGGATTTCTTGCTTCTTGGACTTGGACAACGCTGGCGATTAAACAGCATTATTGGCGTTCAACATCGCAGAGTTTCCACTGAAATCAACGCACTTGCACGCACCGTGGTCTAACAATGTCCACGTTATACATACCTTTACACTTGACGAGCTAACGATGGCTAACTACGCACCGACACATGACAAAGTCAGCTAACCTGTCACTGGCTAGTGATAGGGAAGGTAGACCTTGCAAAACCGAGCTGAGTTAGCTCGCTGGGGACCAGACTAACCACTGGAGGCCAATGTCTTCAATAATTAACCTGCATCCAAAAGGAAAAAAATGCCCCGCTAACGTTAAAACGGTAGCCAAGCTGCTCACAAACTTCCAAGTGCTAGCTAGCAACGCCGACTAACGTTTTGTTTTTTGTTTTAAAGGTCCGTTTGAAAGCAACGGCGCGGGCAAACTTGTGTTGGCAACTAAAATTTCTGACTGTTCCTGTGAGATATCCTTTTAGTGTTTACCAAAATGCACTAACCACATGCTGAGCTCCATTTCACATTAGCCTGGTCCCTCTGCGGGAAGGCCTAGTTGTTTGCCAGTGTACTCATGTAAGCTAGCGGTGTTGCTAACGCTAGAGAGCCGACGCCAGCGGTTTTCCAGCTTGTCAAAAGTCTAGCTAATGACGTTAACGTAACATACCAGCTAGCTACTTACGTTTTCCTGCCGTTATGCGAATGTAGATCCAATCTCTGTTCTCTGCCGGGGTCTGTTTTTTGGGGGAGAAGATATAACCTAGCTACCTACAGAGCTAATGTTAGCTAACTAGCTATCTTGTTATGTTTCCTTATTTGACAAAAATAATCGAGATTGGCCTCAGATGAGCGGCGATAATTCCTTTCTTGGCGGTTCCCTGTTTGGATAACGTTGATTTTTACGCATGTTTGACGCCAATTCTGTCTCTCACAATACGTATAAACAATTCCGATCGTTTCCAAAACAAATATGGACACTCAGAATGGGTTATATTAGACAACACGGACAAAATCTGGCACTTTCGTCCATTGAAAGGCCAGCGCTATCCTTCGACTTTGGGTGCTGAACAAGAGGAGGTACTATTTTTGGCATATGTTCGGTGATTGGTCGTGACGTCGTGGAAACGTTTTGTTTGATTGGTCGTTTTCTCTGTCAATCAGCTCTGCCCCTGTTCAAAGCTTCATTTTCATTGGGCGGTTCCGCTAACCCGGTGACGTATTCGGTTTGTAACTCAACAAGAGCTGTGATTCTCAAAGTTATACACGCGTTTTTTTTTTCTTTTTCTTTTTTACTACTTATCTCTTTTTATGCTTGTTTCGTTTTTGCTGCGTTTCTCTATTTTGTGCTGCTTTGTGTTTTATTGTCTTAATCCTTCATATACTTGTGAGCAATGTTATTATCTTCTTTGTTCATGACTTAAAATAAAAAAAATTAAACAAGGTGTCCCTTTTATGATAAAGTAGAAAAATACAACTTTGCCCTTGCTTTGGTGGCAAAAAGGGGATTGTCAAAGTGGGGTCCCCACATTATCAGTTGGGGTCAATTTGACCCCAGTAATTTAAACGTCCCAAAAAA
>OMLB01016731.1:0-33568 GCA_900302555.1 Myripristis jacobus
GAAGGGAAGGGAAGGCAGAGGAAGACGAAGAAGAGAAGTTTAGACCCATTTCTTATGAAGTTAGTACACACTGGGAGGCGGCCGGCGGACAAAACTACCGACACTGGTCCTGCTAGGTGAAATAAAGTTGAAGTTTGTTCACTAGCAGCTTGTGTGGAAAGGAGGGGCAGCACAAGGGAGGGGAGGAAGAGAGCTGGTAAGTTGTTCGTCAAAGTTGACCACACTTTTTGGGGGGGCATGGTTTGGCCTGGGAGCTCTACGGTGCTGCAATACCCGCAGTGTTTCGTGGTTTTTCCTGTGTTGTGCACGCTGTAGCATTTTCTCAAACTTTCAGGAAATAGGCCACACACACACACACACACACACACACACACTGTCTTCACCGTGGCCAGCATTGTTCTCCTTGTGAACAGTTGTCTGCTCCTGTTGGGACGACACACACTGCTGTTGGTTACTGTAACACACAAATGTTAGTCACGATACATTGTCAGGGCCGTGGGCTGTCGTGCTCGCGCTGTCAGTCGACATGGTGGAAGTTTTGTGTTGTTTTGTTGTTTGCGCTGACGCTCCAAGTGCGAGAAGGTAACAAGTTGAGCAACAGTGAGGAACTACAGCGCCTGTCAGTGAGCAGTCAGCCCAGTGGCCCCAGGCAGATGCCTTTTTGAATAGAGAGCAGGTCACTAAAACAGCTTTTTATGTGTGTTTTATAACCCACGAGAGACAGAGTACTCCTACACTTTCTTTTTTCTTTAATATGTGTTAATGGCTCAGGTTGACTGCCAGTAGGAAAGACTAGAGTTTATCAGCGCAGACGCACTCAAATCTTTACACACTCAAATTTATGGTTATGGTCTACCAGTTCATCTGTGTGTCAGGCATATCCATGGAGACTGTTTAGCCGATCAGTGAAACAGCCTCAGGTCTGGCGAGACAGGGTCACCGTGTCCGAGTGGAAGTTCATCATGAAAGAGTGAAGGACAGACAGACTGATGGAAACAGACTCGAGGGTTTGTGAGATGATTGAGGGCTCTGAGAGTCGTGTGCTCAGTTCTCTTATCAGGGTCAGCCACACTCCTCACACCAGCAGCCTCTGACATGGTATTATATGGCGAAGTTATCTCCACTGATGAAGAGGAGGGCAGGAGGGGTTGATCGGCAACTGATCCGGGAAATGGTAGATTTGGACAAATTGTCAGAGGCCAGACAAATGCGACACGCACATACACACACACACATGCACACACATACAAGGACAAAAACCCAAACAGGCAGACACATTAAAGTGGACAGTCCAAGAAACAATCTGTCAATCAAAGCGCAGCATCTCAGCCGTTCTATCACAGCGCAGCACAATCCAAAATCCACTCGATTAAAATTGGATCTGTCCAATCCAACTCAAACCCTATCACTCAACGGTGAAAGCTTTAGTCCTGAGTGACAGGGGAGTGTGACACCTGTGATTGTCACATCCTGACTCTGACAGGTGCTAACACACACCCATATCTGCACACTCACATTCATGATAGACATAAACGCACAGTAGGTTATTTGTAAGTACTAAATATCAGTCCTAATATCTTCTGTTGTCACTAGAGCTTGATCTAGTGAAGTAGCGGCATAATACTTGAAACTTTGCTATAAAGCAGCAAGCAAGGTATTCAGCTACTGTGAACTTGTCAAGGCTACCTCAGACATTGGCCCACATCAACAGAACATAATGCAGTTTTCTGTGTCTGTGTGGGGGTGTGATTGCCTGCGCCTTTGTGTCTGTGTCTGGTGTGTGTGTGTCTGTGTGTCTGTGTTCTGGAAACAAACTGTGGGAGTTTTTTTTCTAGGTCGTAGCGTGTGGTTGTCCGTTTCCACACAATGGGACTGAGTCTGAGCTGTGTTTCCTCCTGCACTGCTGCCATATGCAGCGTGCACAACATGCTGTAGTGAACCGCAGTGCTCTCTCATAATGACAGCCAAGTGCTTGACCATGTTCAAGTGAGAAATGAGGCTAGATTTCAGTATAATGTACACACCCTGCAATCTCAGTAACATTATTTTTGGATTCTATATAATTAGGCCTGAACAATACATTGGCTATACATCAGAATTAATTAGCATGTCAGCATACAAATACACTCAGTGGCCACTTTATTATGCACACCTTCACAATCCAATACAACTGTTCTGCCCTAAAGTTTTGTTTTATGATCCCAAACTACAACCTCAATAATAAACACTGAATTAAATTTACTCATTCTCGACAGTGTCAACAAAACTGAGCGTTATGAACATTCGTAAAAGCTGAATTTATGGCAGAGCTGTTGCATTGAACTGCATTAGATTGTACCGATGGACCTAATAAAGTGGCTACCGAGCGTACGTTATATAATGTACTTATCAGATTTAAAAGGCTTGAAACTTGGAAAATGTCGCCGTCATGGTCATCCGCTCTCCACACAGACAGTAAAGATTAAAAAATTTAAAAAAATCCACAATTCACCTAGTTTTGCAGCGGCTCTGGGCCCCTCCACCCCCTCCATTCCTCCTGAGGTTGTGTGGTATGGGTGAGGTCAAAAGTCTTCCTCTGCCAAGCAGGGTCACGTTTGGGTCAGGTAAATATCAGGCCTGAAGTAAATCTCGCTTCCTGGTGAGGTTCGTCTAACAGCTGTTATAGTTGTTTAATGCTTTGCTTTGTCCCCCATTCCCAGTGAGATTTTGGAGGAAACAAATTTCAACAAAGAGATATTTTCAGTTTACTGATCAGAAGACAGTGAATGACATCAGAGGACTTTTAGACAAAGTGTGTAAGTTTAATTTATTTCCATATTGAAATGCATAGAAACACCTTGATAAAATTAACACCTAGGCTATTACATATTTGTACAGATGAGGAAAATAGGGACATCTTAATTGGAAGCAAAATAAACAAAAAAGTCAAGCTTAGATGCACAGTAAACAGTTTAATTGATAGAAAGAACTAGGGATGCAGCATCAATCACTACTCTGGTGCTACGTCAATACAAGAAGTTTTGAAACAGCTGACACAACTTGGTTCCTGACTCTGTAACTTAGTCTTTATTCTAATGTAGCCCTAGCCTGTATGTTTAAATACTGAAACACTAAAAGCTGCAGCCATGCTTACAGGACTGTATATCAGAATGAGAACACTTAATCATACCATTATATTTATGGTTACAGAAGAACATTTTATATAGTGCCTCTTATTTGAAATTACTATTTTGATGGGCTGTTTTGTTTCCTGCTTGAGGGCTACAGGCTGATGTAACTCAGTGTTGATATTCTGATGTAGCCATTTAAATACTTGAAAATGCACAAAGTTTATTTTTACCTATACAAAGTTGTTGTTTTTTTTAAATGAAGGAGTGTGCACTGAATGGGATTTCTGTTTTTGCCATGGTATTGAATCAGTTATCAAGAATTGTGGAATTTCACTTTTATTGGTATCAGCTACTAAAAATTCTGGTATCATTACAGCCCTACACAACAACATTGTGGAAATGGCAAAACAGTACAGTAACAATGACATTCATAAAATAGTTGCAGCTCTGCTAGCAGAGATAGGACTGTCCACTCTTACCAGTCATGATGATTGAGCTGTTATGTCTGTGTGAAACGACTTCCATTTGGTTATTACTGCAGGTCTTCCTTGTGCAGGAACAGGTCTTGAGTTGGGTTAATGCTCACCTCAACCCCATGACAGAAAGACTGGGTGATAATCAGCTACATGGGAGCAGCCTGGTTATTGAGGAAGCCTCTCTATGACAAATAAGACTGTTACAGACAGGGGGAACTTGCAAGCAGAGGGAGAGAGAGGCAGAGAATGACAGCAGGAAGGGAATGATGGAGGAGGGAGGGAGGAGGGCAACCCGAAATAGCCGGCTCACATGTTTGCTGTGTGTGTGGTGAGCTGCGAAACAGGCAGGCCAGCCTGCTGCTGAATGCCTAGCTAATCTAATGCTCACTATCACCCCTTAATCACATTGATTTTTACCCCCAATTCAATTCCTTGCCTATTTCTAGACCTGTCCCACCACATTAGAGAGACATAGTCTGGGTTTGATTGTCTTGTGGCTGTCTGTTTGTGTGTGTCTTTACAATCCTAAATCCTCAGAGGCTTCAGTTTGTGATCCCTTCTCAGTTACGCTTTCTCCCACTGCTCCTTCCACAGTCATCATCCTCATTATCGTCATCCTTGTCTCCATAATGTGAGCTGATGTTAGACAGCCTTCAGGCTGGCAGTAGTCCAGTAGGGAAAAGGTCATTCGCTGGGTTCCGTCACTCATCTACACATCTACACTAAATTTTTTGGCCTAGCATATGTGAGTGGGTGAGTAAGGCGGGTCAAATCAGATTACACACAAACACACATAGACACACACAGAGCCAGTATAAGAGCAGACAGCAGATGCGACCCTGCAGCTTTTTCATTAGATCTCAAGCCCTGCCTCAGTCCGCTTCTTACTGTTATGTTCAACATGTCCTGACTAGGTGCCGCTTGTGTTGAGATTTATACATCTACTGCATGCAAAGAAAAGGAAACACATGCTCACTAACTTGTGTCGGGCAAGCCGAAACAAAAACATCCTACACATGCCGTCCCCTCAGTTAATTCCTTTCATTCCAAAGTGTGTGTTTCAACATGTACACTGGATCATTCTCTCTGTATCACTCGTGCTCTCTTATAATCTCTTTCTCCTTTACTTTCCCCTTCTCTCCCTCCACATCTAAAGTCACAGATGTGTTTTCTGTGTGTTTAATCGACTGGACTGTTTTATATCAAGGAGATCTCATGATGGTTTCTGCAGCTGATCCTGGGAGCAAAGCTTGCTGGGAGTCAATTGGCTGCAGGGGAGGCATTACTGTGCATTACTGCGGCATTACTGTGATTGGCTCCTTGATTTGTGTGTATGTATTTGTGTGCGATTGTGTGTGTGAGTGTACAGCGTGCTGATGTGCACTTTGGTGTTTTTAGGGTTACAGACTGTGACAGCCAGTGTTGTCCAATGGAATATGTGGTAAGAAGTTCAGATGATACACACATCTAATCACAAAACACAATGACACAATGGCAAGGGGTTGATTCTTCGGACCACACTGTAAATTTACCTTCACTGTAATGTCAAATAGCACGGTCAAAACTGAGATCTGCAAACCTGTGTGTGTGTGAAATAATGGTGTAAAGAGAAATTGATTGAAAAATTGAATAAAATAAGTCAGCTGAATCATTTAGCCCCCAAAAGTCCTCTGTGCTACCCAATAGGCTCATCAAAAACCTTGGTCTATTCAGAGTTCACTGTAAATTTAGGGCTGTATGATTATGGCAAGAAACAATCACAGTTATCTTTCTATTACTGTGAACATGATGTTTTTCACATAGATATTAACCATGATGATTTTAGGAACCAGTTATTTACTTTTAGCACCTTATATTGACATTTTGAATGTTCTCAGCTTTAGCAGACAAACCATGTAATATATCCAATATTCTACGGTTATGAGTCGTGGAAACTAAAATTATGATGTAATTAAGACTTCAGCAGTTCATTTATTGCACTGATGCATTGATCAGGAATTATTCAGTATGCTAAAAGAAATTCATGAAATCAATTGATCTGACGTCCTGAATTGATATGAAATGCTGTGAATCAAGTTATATATGATTCTAAAACAACAATAATAATAATAATGCTGATAATAACATCATTGTCAACATTGTGATGATCTCATAAAATATTAGAAACGTTTGGTCAATAATTAATATTTAAGTATTTCTGTTGTATATGTTTCAGGATAGCCTTACATTATTTCACATGCTTATTTTACTGAATGGAGATTTTGGCTAAAAAGCACTATATTGTTGACTCAAATTGTTCACACTGCAAAAAGGAAAAAATTGAATTGACAACTTTTGACCTGTGAATTTCATTAAATCTCTGTCAAGACAAATATTCACAGCCCTAGATACAATATTATGCATAATTAATTGTGCAGCCCTATGTACATTTGTTGTGCGTTGTGAGTGGTGACTATAAATTTTATTATAAACCATATACACCAGACCTTTTTTTTTAATGAAAGGACAGCACAGTAAGAATGTGTTCACAAGTTAACAATCTTCAAACTTTTTTAAAGAAATGAGAAGGTCTTCCTGACATTCCCAAGCCACAGTGTGTCATGTGTTTCACTGGTTGTGGTCGTGGGCATGTTGTAGGGTAGGCTGTGGGCGCCTGGGGCTGTGTGTTCACCAATCTATAATATCACTCTGGTGTCTGGTGATGGTTATTGTCTTTTAAATGGCACCCTAGTTCTCTGTAGTTTCCTCCTTTTGATCCCTCACATCCCTCTGGGATTATACTATTAGAGAGTGCATGATGGTGGCATTGTGGTAGAAAGTGGCACTGCAGGCACGGCGCAGCACGCGGGGTGTCATTTGAGGACTTCTTACTATCCACTCTGCTGGGTTCCTCTGGCTGTCTTTGGGTGGTTCTGTCTGCTCTCTGCAACGCTGCCTTCTCATCAGATATGCTCCCGAACGTCGGGGCCAATCTCTTGGATCTCTGCTTTCTGTCTGCTCTCCAGAATCACCGAGTTGTTATTGTGCTGTTGTCTGTTAATAACCTGTCCTTCCCCCTCAGAGAGCTCTGCCGATGTAGTGACATCGGAATGGTTTATTGTGTGAATGCCAGTCTCTCTGTTTTTTTTTTTTTTTTTTTTAATTTGTCCACTTCTATGAAGGTTATTCACATTGCCCTCAAATCACACTCCATCTGTACAGCCCAGAGAGAGAGGGGGGATTTGAGGTGAGGGGAGACTCTCCCCTCCCTTCCCTCTTTTCCTCTGTCTGTCTCCATCCTCCCTCTCTTTTTCTCTTCCACCCTGTTTCTCAGGTTACTAAACATGAATAAGGGAGGAGCCTTGAATAGCCCTCATGGACCCCCCCCCTCCTCACCCTCTCCACACACACACACATACACATATACACATAGGCGCATGCATCCCCCCACTTCCTTCTTCCCTCCCTGCTTTCTCTCTCTTCCATATCTCCGTCTTCCCCCAGAGTATGTGCATTAATGTGTTGGAGCAAGGCAGCTTGCTGTGCATACACATATACACTGTTAAATGATTGAAGCTGCAGCGAGGAGGGGGGAAGGGGAGGAAACAGGAAGGAGGCAGCATGGGAGAAAAGGAGCAGGGAGGGCAGAGCCAGCAACCGCGTGTGTGTGTAAGAGAGAGAGAAACACAGAGAGGGAGAGAGAAAGAATGGGAGGCAGCATCACCCACCCAGACGGGGAGGAGGGGAGGACAGACAGCATGCTCATCCCTCCAACACACACAAAGGTGGAGGGAAAGTGGCAATGAGAGACAGACGTGAGGAGGAGAGGAGCATAATGAAGAAGTGTCGCTGTCCAACCCCACAGCTCTGCCATTTCGCCGTCTGTTGAGAGAGAGAGAGAAAGAGAGAGAGGGAGGGAGAGAGAGAGAAGAGGGAAGAAGAGGACACAGCCAAACAGGGGAGAGCATAGATGGAGAGAAGCTGCCGGCAGTGACTTTGTGAATTAATCGAGTGGAAGAGCGGATCACAGAAGCACGTTTTTCAGGGAGTGGACGGAGGAAGAGCCAGGAAGAGGAAGGAGAGGAGGAATGACCGGACAGTTTGTGGCTGTTTAAACAGTAATATGGTTCTCTTGAATTTGGAGCCCAGTTTTAGATGGATCAGCAACGATGATCAACTTTATGCTTTTTAAACCAAAAAAAGGAACTATCAATATTTTGTGTCTCATTTAAAAAAAAAAAAAAAAAAAAGACAGACCTAGGGAACTGATCAGACTTTCTTCACCCAGAATAATCAGAAATACATGTTGTTTGTAAATATAAAATTAATCTGTGACTTATGCTTTTTCTATCCTTTATAAACATAAGACCTGTTCTGCAGGATGTTATACAATCATAACCTTTGATGTTAGCTGCTGTACAGAATAATCAGGTTGTTTTTATGCAAGTTTTCTAAACATCAGCATTGTTCTTTAGGTATTAGTGAATGGTTGTTGCAGTTTTGTAATTTATTCTGTTGTTATCAAAGTGAGTGAAATAATATCTGACGTAAATTTTCACGTGTCCCAGTTGGAGTCGGTGCATGCAGCCAACATGGGACGTCAACATTGATTGGGTTTTATGGCTGGCGCGACGCACGCCAAACTTTGATCATTTCCTGAACCCTATTGATCTCTCCAGGAGTGTGTAGTTTGTTCCCTTTGTTGCTTGGAAAAAAAAAAAACTAATGTGGAGTCTGTGATGCAGCAAGGCACTGTTGCCATGTGATTTGAGGAAGCTGTTATCTCTTTGTCTGAAGATTTCTGCCGTTGTCAGGACTTCTCAGTATATATCTTCTGCAGGCATCCTTTTTAATGTCTGTTACCATAGCAACGGGCGGCAGCTGCAGACAGAGCAAGATGTAAAAGTTCTTTATTCATTCCTAATCTTTTAAAATTGGTGCTGTTCCATTAGTTAATTATATGTATTAGTTGATAAGAAGCAGTAGACTGAACTAGACCATGTTTGTGTGTAATTTTAGATTTTTTTTGTTATTTATTTATTTGTTCTCGTATCAGACAGTCTCGGTCTAGCTGGAGTGGGGTTGTCTGAGGGAATCAGGGTTGTTTCAGGTCACCTGTCTCTCCCCCCCTACCCCTTCTGTTTTTTCGTCTTGTGCCAGCCAGCTCAGCAACGTCTGCTCTAATCACCGGCAAGTACCACCTCCGTCAAAAAAATTGATGTGCCATTATCAGGAATGACTGGATAAATCAGATTATTATACTGCTTTCACTTTTACATATCATTCTGTGCAGCTGCTCAGCCTTGAGGCCACCAATCACAGATTTATTGAGTGCTATGGTTGTGACAGTCTGTTCTTTTTATTGTCTGTGTAGGTGACTCAGGATTTCTCCTCATGTAGAGGGTCATCTCTTGTGCACTCAGCTGACCTACACTGTGTGCTGTGCACCAAAATCACCCTCAGGCAGGGCAAGGGTTAACTCTGCTAATCAAATATTTCAATACCCCTGTGCATTTGAACACACCTGTACTGTCCACTCTACTTTTCAGAAGTCCAGTTATTTTGGATTATTTGCCTTTTTATAAGTGCTAATTCCCTCCAGACCTTTGGATTTATTAGAGGTGCACCAGACTGTTCTGTTTGTTCTGCATGGTCTTTGATTGTCCATAATGTGACTTTTCTAGCCATACTTCTTAGAGCATACTTACAGCTTTCTGGAGACTATCCAAGCTGTCTGGCAGTGTTTGAGCACGATTGGATCCTCCGTGGTGCTTTTTAGCCAAGACCAGTTGGATGACTAGCTAGCCTTGCTAGACAATCCCACTGTGGTGCTAGACTGGTGTAGGCGACTGTTCCTTTGCCATGCATCCAACACCCACTACAAGCTGGTGCTCTGTACTTCAGACACAGTTCAGTTCTGAAATGTTTGCATGTGGAAAAATCAACTCTTCTCTTTTGTCATCACTTAATCATTGGTGCCAAATGTACAACCTTATGTAAACAGGTCGGGCCAGGTGTGTGTAAAACACTGTTATCCTCCGAGAGAGTAAAGGTCGAGAAAGTGTAAATATGACAAGTGCCTCAATAACACTGAGGTTTGGGCCAGCTAGCTAGCTACAGAGGTGTAGATTAAGCCGTGCCTCCTATTGAGTTGAACCGTCGGAAACTGTTTTTGTGGGACTTCTGGAAGCCGGAGACTGTTAAAGAGGCTTTTGTTTGCCTTTTAGGTTGGACTATGCAGAATACAAGATTTTTGTGTGTGTGTATGTGTGTTTCTACACAGTAGTTTTTAGTAGAACTGAGAGCTAACCTGCAAACTGCTGTTTTGATAAGCCCTGCCTTAGATAAGGGAGAAAGCAGATCCAGAATACAGCACTTGGCTTGTCCACCATATGGCTTGGCTTGTCTATCATATGGGGCTGCATTAGTGCTCTTCTCTCAGGTAACTGACTATAATTTGGGCTTGTTATTTTCACTAGACTGTTTGTTTGTGTGGCAGTAATAAAGCAACAGGGATATACCAGTGGTGGACAAAGATCAGCAGCATGATAGAGTATAGTTTTAATTGAGTGTTTGTGGCTGGGTGAGTGAGTTCATGTTCAGCTCTCATGAGCCTCCAGCACCATTCAGGGATCCCTGGGTTAGGAGTTCAAACCGGACCAATCAGGGCTCATTACCGTCACAACAAGCCCACCGGTAGTCGTCATCAGCCAATGACCTACATTCTCCAGTGTTACATCACCACCGTGCTACTGCAGTGTGTGTCACTGTACGAGACATAGACAACATCTCAGACTCAACCAATCTAATGGTGCTCTAGAAAAAAAACATATTTAAACCGAGGTGGCCGTTTTTACACACTTGAACCAGGGCGGCCTCACTTGTTTTAGCCATATCAGGAACGGGCCCAACTCCGCCTGCCCAGTCTTAACTTCGAACTTTATTTTTCTCTTTCTACTGGTGTCTAAATAGGTGACCATGCCTAGCCTCTAGCCATTGCTAGTGTTGGAGTGAGTGAGGAAGAGCGATAGGGCTCACCATTAATATATTAGACAGGAACTCTTAAACAGGACAGCCTGGAGAACGGTAGAGCAGACGAGGGAGGGGGAGAGGGGGAGCGAGAGATCATCTGGAAGAGGAGAGAGGAAGTGGTGGAGCGGGAGAGGGCGGAGGCCCTGGAGAGACAGAGGTTGGCGGAGTACATTGTGTGGAGGAAGAGAGAGGACTTCCAGGAGAAGAGGGGAGACAGAGAGAAGGGAGACAGTAGTACAGAGAAAGGGAAGGAGACTGTGCCAGAAGTCATTTGGAGGAGGAGAGAAGAGGAGGCAGAGACAGAGAGGGACAGAGCGAGTATTCAGAGAGGACATGAAATCATTTGGAGGAAGAGACAGAGGGAGTGAAAGAGGAACTCGGCAAAAAAAGTCCAAAATAGGGTGAGCTTTAAAAGTAGGTGTTTGAGAAAGTGTGTTGCCACCAGAAGTTGCAGGCTAGCCATACATCACAAAGCCTTCTCTTCTTTAGCAGTGCAGGGCTTCATAGCGCTCTGCAGGTGCTTGCTGGAGTATTGAGCGGTTGGAGCTGTGCTAGTGTCTGTATTGTGTGTATTGCTGCTGTGTTACTGCGTGCAGCCCCCTTGTGATACACTCATTGGCTGCTAATAGGATTTTTATGGGCCTGTGTCAGGCTAGAAAAAGCTGAAAAAAGAAGCTACTACAGACATACACGCATGTGCACACACCAGCACACACACACACATAAAAGAACCAGTGTGTGGAAGAAAGGTTTATACTCAGTCACATACAAACACACAGCACACACAAGTGCACCCCTCAATGCAGTAACACACACGTGTGCGGGGTCGTTGAGGGACAGTCACTTGTGTTGATTCTTCATGGTGCTCCTGACAGCTGGTTGACCGGCCCTCACTGAGCGGTTAGCAAGCTGGGACAAGAAACTCACAGATATTGTTTTACACCATGGCAAAAACACTATACCAAGATGAATTCTTCTTGGAGAGCTAAGACAACATCTCATCGTCAGTCCCTGGGAACACAATGAACATCGATGCAGATTAAAACTGAACTGATGACAACATGATCTGCTCTGGTGCACTAAATGCAAACTCTGTCCATATGCATTCTGCCATTAACTGGGACACTCCATTGCTTTGTGCTCTTTTTGCTATTCTACTTTCACTGTGGACGAAGCCGTTTTTGAAGCAGTTTTGTTTTGGCTGCCTAGTAATGAGTGGACGACAGACAGCCACACAGATGGACGCAGGCCTGACACTGAGGGAGACAGTCAGATGGCTGTGTGTCCTTTCAGAGAGGAACTTTGAATACTGAGACAAAGAGACTTTGATTGAATCACTAGAGCCTGTGTGGACTTGTGCAGCTACAAAAACTGACACTGCAGATTTATCATGGAGCTTGTCCCAAAAACCAAGTACACCCACTTCCGGAGTGAATCACTAAGCTCAACTGATGAGACAAACTCTAATCCATCATCACTCCCTCCTTCTACGCCTGTCAGCCCCCTCACTCCCTCCCCTGGTTTACCTTCCTCTCTTTCCTCCTCTTCTCTCACACCTATCTTGCCCCCCTCTTCCCCTCGCCCGGCCGAGAACAGCCCCACCACGCTCTGCTCCTTCTTCCCCAGGATGGGAGCACTTCGCTTGGGTGTATCTGCCACTCTCCTCCCGGGTCTGAAGGCCTCCAGCAGGCCTCAGCAGCCTCAGGCCCCCGTTGAGTCGTCTGGGGACGACAGGAGCAGCTCCAGCTCCTCCCCTCCCCCTCATCACCTCACTCCCCGTCTAACGGCTCCTTCTCCTCCTCCCCGACCTCCCCTGCAGGACATGAACCGGCTGGGAGGGGCGTCCAGGAGGGCACGGGTGGAAGGAGGGCAGCTAGGGGGGGACGAATGGACGCGGCACGGCTCCTTCGTCAACAAGCCCATCCGTGGTTGGCTGCACTCCGACAGCGTAGTCAGCACCACCGGCGTCTCCTACAGTGTACGGGTACGTGGCTACTTCAACACCACTGTCTATGGTGTCGCACCTACAGTACATGGCTACATTTTTGTCCTGTCCATTTTCTTTTAAGAAATTTGTTTACTTCCCCCTGCATTTAGAAAGACACTGAAATGAGGGAAAGCACGGTTGCTTTCTTCCTCTTGTCAGTATTGTGTTTCATCTGACCAGCGGGATTGCAATGTAGGAAATGTCTGTCATTAATGTGTTGCCTTCCTGTTTCCTGTGCAGTATATGGGTTGTGTGGAGGTGCTGCAGTCAATGCGAGCGCTGGACTTCAACACCAGAACTCAGGTCACCAGGTGAGATCATTTACTACTCATCTCCTGACTCGCCATTCTCTTTGTTACAGCCCTTCTTCACGGGTTTGTGCATGTGGAGGCAGGATGGCGAAAGTGTGGTGCAGAATTAGGAAAGCTGCTCACAAACGCTCACACACCACCCACCTCTAATCTGTTTCTTTCTCCTCTTGTTCGCTTTCTCTCCCTCTTCCGCTCTCTTTTGCTTGCCTGCTCACTTTTCTTTGTGTGGTTTGTGTCTGTGTGTGTCTGTTCATATGGGCATGTGTGTGTATACTCTCCTCCTGCTCTCGCAGCCCCTAATTTAGAATGTGCTGGAATCCTGGTGGTTTTCCTCTGGTTTCCGTAGTGATGTTTGTCTCTGGCAAGGACAAGTACGGTTGCCAGGGACGATAAACTCAATCATCTGCTGCCAGATTTCGTTTGATTCACAGTGTGAATCCTGAGAGGAGGGAGCGTGAGGGTTAAAGACAGGTTATTGTAACATTTGTATGTACTGTTCATGTTTCAGAGAGGCTATCTCAGTGGTGTGCGAGGCAGTGCCCGGAGCCAAAGGAGCCCAACGCAGGAGAAAGGTACACACTAGCACACACCCTTACAGGGCATTATTTATTTATACAGCTTAAGTGGGCAGCAGTTGGAAGGGTTCTCTGGATAAGAGCTAGTTTTAGCTTGATTGTCCACTCTGTGGTCAGTTGGCTACTCAGACACACTCTCGCTTTCACACACACACACACACACACCCACACACCCACACACACACACAGATCTGGATTTAGGTTGATTGTACACTCCTGTGGTTAGTGGGCTACTCGCAGGTAATTACCAATCGCTCTTTCCTCTCCCTCTTCTCCCTCCCTCTTGTCACAGGGGAGGCAGAAGAGGTGGAGCAGTAGGTTGTGTGGAGCCTATGTCAGGCCAAATAGCCACTTCAGATTGGTAGGCTCTGCCTCCAGTCTGCCATTCAATGGCTGTGTGCGCACACACAGTATTCCTGTAAAACTAAAAACATCCACCCAAACCGTCCATAAAACAGGTGGCTAAATCCAGCAGCCTCCTGCCATAGTGGGGTTTGGCCAAGGAATGTCTCGCTGTGCCACACTCTAGACAAAACACAGTTATAGGATTGAGACTAGAATAGACCAAACTAGTCTGGCCGTTTTGAGGCTGGACTGAGGTTAACACGACTGAGGATGTCTGCCTCCTGTCCTCATTCTGTTGTTGATCTCACAGTGTACTCCAAATATACTGTAGCCGCCATGGCTCAGATGTAGTCATGAGAACAGGAGGAAGACTGGGACTAATTGGCTGGCACAATACCACTGGCATGGTCAGTGTGATGCTCTTGGCCAAGCCAGTAGTATGCGGACTGTGCTCTCAAGTCTCCATTGGTCACAGTTGGCCTAAGAGATAGGATCACTTTCACCACGCAGCTGTTCTCCGACTCCCACACACACAGGCATTTCCACACGCACGCCCACAGATTTGTAGACCGTGTGCTTACACCAGACAATAGGTCCTAGTTTCTGAAATAAAATGCTTCGTTGTTCTCTCTGTGTGTACACCTTGCTTGTATATTCCTCCAAACATTGCTCTCTTCTGCAGCCTTCCTCTCGCTGTCTGTCATCTATCCTTGGGAAGAGTAATCTGCAGTTTGCTGGCATGACAATCAGCCTTACTGTCTCAACCAGCAGCCTCAACCTGCTGGCCTCAGACTGCAAACAGGTGAGACCATTTACCAGTGTGTGGTTGGGTAGTCTGTGCTATGTTTGTCCAAGTAGAATAAACTTGGACAAATCTTCCTGCTTGAGGAAGTTTGTGTTATTAAAAGTTATTAAATCTCCTCAGCTCTGTTGGTCCCATCAGTGAGTTCATCATTACAAATGCTGTGCAGCTCGGCTTTGTCCAAACCCAGAAGGTTATTTTGAATAGCAGAGGTCCCAGAGTTTCCAAAGATACCACATATGTCCTGTTGTATTACAAGGAAATGTGTATAAAATAATGCACAATATTTTCTCTTCAACATAATAAGACAGCCATAAAACAGTGGCATGTTGGGTTTGATTATTCCACTCAATATAAGCATGAAGTAGCTTCAATGAAGTGTAGCAACCAGTAGATACAGAATATACAGGTGCCATTCTTGTTCAGTACTGAAAAAAAGAAACCTAACTTTGAAACTCCTTAAGGGGACATTTAAAATCAAGAGTTTAAGGGGTTAAAGGTCCATCTACTAACCTGCGCTTCCTCTGTCTGACAAACGTTAGCTCGTGGCTCCCATACTAATGGTTTGCCAGTAGTTGTCAACCTGGGGTCCAGGGGATTCATTTTATCAAGTTTTTATTATGTGATTGTTTAAAAGAATATGATTAAAAACACTTGTGCATTAATCGTCTGAGCAATGATATAAAGTAGTTTCACCTTTTGGTATTTCACAGAAAATTGGAGTCAGTTGAACTCTTGATTTTTACATCAGGGAATCGTTTTAATAAATCACAAGCTCAACATTTGTGTGATTCAGTCATCAGCGCAAAATCTGTGCATAGGCAGCTTTAATGAGTAAGGATCCTATGAGACATTGAGGGCATCCCCAGATAAACACAGAACCATTCAACTTTGTTGGCTTCATTTATCACGGGTGCTGCACAGATCACTCTGATTCCCGCAGTGCCATGGGGCAAGATATGATCCTCTGCCTGCTAGTCCTCTAATGAGCTAATGGCTGGTGAAGGATGTGCATTTCTGTGGGGAGGTATACAGGGCAATGCACACATTAACATGTGGCACGTAGAAACATACGGCAGAGTACATGCACCCGATTGCAAAGGAGAGAAAAAAAGGCCTCAGATACAGACCACACATTGTGCAGAGAGCATTAGCAAGTGTTGATGTTGTTATTGATCCAACATGGGTTGTTATTGCAGACTGTTAAAAAGGTGTTCCATCTGTCCTCCCTACTTAGTTTTTTATCTCTGCTGCTGTCGATGGTTGTGAAATAGAGGAAAAAGCACCTTTCTCAGTAATGATTCCATGGTTTCTGTATCTCCATCCACATGCTTTCATCTCACTTCCCACATCCTTCATTTCACCCACATGTTCTCTCTCTCTCACTCTCTTTCTCTTTCTCTCACTCTCTCTTGCACACACACACACACACACACACACACACACTCTTTCTCTCTCTCTCTCTGTCATTTCTTTCTCTCCACAGATAATCGCCAATCATCACATGCAGTCCATCTCCTTCGCCTCTGGAGGAGACCCAGTGAGTCACCCAACGCTCTCTTTGCCCAACTCAGCTCTCTATCCATGATCTTCTCTTTCTTGTCTTTTCTCTCTCTTTCTTCTGCCTGCATATCCTTCCCGCTTGTCTGTTGTCAGTTTCTGTTCCAACCAGTGCCACTCAATCCATCACTTTCACTGGTTTACTGTCCTTCTCTTCCCAGCTTTATCTTTGCTTCCTGTCATCTCTCTTTTTAGCTCGCTGTGTGTCTTTAACACCTCCTATAACTGAAAGATTGTCATTTTCTCCCTTTGTCTGTCCTCTTTTCAACCTTTTTATCCTAAACTTGCCCTTCATATTTCCCTCCCGTTGATTGTCCTCCCCTCCTCCCCTCATTGTTTTCCCCTCTTTCCTTCAGGATACGGCTGAGTATGTAGCATATGTGGCCAAAGACCCAGTCAACCAGAGAGGTGAGCAGGACAAGCAAAATGACACCTTCACTCAGGCAACGTCTGTCAGTTTTGGCCTGCCTTATAATCGTATTAAAGTCACCATCAAATAAAATAGTTTTCAACTTTGCCACTTACTTTGCCACAGTGTATCTTGTGCTAAACAACTATCTGTGAACAAAAATTTCAATTAACAAAAATGGCATACTTTTGAGCAGTCACACCTCTCCCATCAAATTGAATAGCCTTTTTTCTTCCATATTGATTCGCCATTGGTTTTATTTGGAATTTTGAAAGCTGCCTCTCCATGTAAAGCCCTGCACCAACCACCTGCTTCTGCGTCAAATTAAGGATGCAAGAGAATCTCATTCCCCCTTCCCTCAGCAACTGCTGCCCAAGTGTCCATGAACAAGGCACTCAACACTGAGCAAGAGATCCAGTGGAGCCGCTCTGTAACCGGCAGTAGAGGGCTGTGATTGAATTGGGCAGTTTCCAAATGTGGGTGTATGTGATGTGGCTGAAAATGCACATGCATGCTCAGTCAGCTTCCCCTGGATACATTACCTGCAGGTCGATACATTCATCTGGTCGTGTGCGTGTTTCCAGTACATGTTGCTGCTGCTGCTTCCTCATTTGTCTTTGCTGCCTCTGCTCCTGCAGCGTGTCATATCCTGGAGTGCTCAGAGGGCTTAGCCCAGGAAGTCATTAGCACCATCGGCCAGGCCTTTGAACTGCGGTTTAAACAGTACCTGAAGAACCCCCCCAAACTGGTCACGCCACATGACAGGTAAGGCTATAACATCAGCATGCGTTTGATTATCTCACCTCCAAGGACCATGCTTTTGAACTATTATGTGTATATGTTTGTGTGTATCTCCCCATCTTCTACTAGAATGGCTCCCTTTGACGGCTCCGCGTGGGAGGAAGAGGATGATGAGGCTGCTCCGCCTCCCGAGGTCCCTTACTATAATAATTTTCCTGGAAAACAGCCTCCCCCTGGTGGACTGATCGACATGAGGACCCGCCCTGGAGCCACGCTGGTGAGACAAGTATACATAAACACAGTAGCAGGAAGACATATGATATTATACTGCGGTAATTGCTGTTCAGAATTGATACACTCAAACCAGAATTAGAATCTGCTCAAACATCTTAAGAAAGGCTCAGAAGAATTTTGAAGCACATCGCCCAGCTGTAGCTCTCCACAGCTCTGTTTAAGGTGTGGATAATCATTGACCTTTTTTTAACCCCTACAGCAGTCACTGACTCACCCCTTTCCTGGAACACTGTAAATTTTTTGTCTGTGAGTGTATATGTGTGGATGCGTATGTACCCGGGGTGAGTTTCAGTGACTAATGGTGTGTGTGTGTTTGCTCTTATTTGCAGCCCTATGGACAGCCAGGTCAGAATGACATACACAAGCAGCCACTGCCTCCTCTACCAGGTGAGTTTTCTCTCTCTCTCCCTCTCCCTCCCCCTCTGTCTCTCTCTTATTCACTCTCGCTGTTTCTGTTCTCCTTGCACTTTATTCAATGTGCTTTCCGAAGAAAGGCCTCGGTTTTTCATTCAAACAGGGAATGAGCAGATTACAAAACTGCCTCTCTTTCAAGGTTAACAAATAATCTGACTCAGCAGGGATCTTTGTTTAACTGCCAGTCTTACATTTTGAGTCAGTGTATCTCATTCTGCCTTTCAGCCATGTCTGCATGCATATGTGGGTCTGTGCTAGGCAATTACAGAGGGGTACTTGAGGTTAGCACTGCCACTCCAGAAGCCTCACAGCATGTTTTTTTCTCCAGTCGGGAACAGCACGGTGAAACAGTCTTAACCCACAAAAATACAGCCTTACCTCAAACTGAGGTTTCTGTTTCTGTTACAGAGAAGACGGACAATTTAAACTGCACGTCCATTGTCTTGACCGGATAAAATTCCATTTAATATGCATGGCTCAGAGGAAGTCAGAAGATGGGCAGGCGTTACTGATCTCTAGAGTGTGTTTTTCTTTCAGTGGGCGCCAAGGAAGGGGGACGAGAACTCTTTGATGACCCTTCATATGTCAATGTGGATAAACCCCGCCCCCCAGCAGTTGCAACCAATGGAAATGCTCACAGAGATGCTTTTGACATGAGTGAGTTCCTTTGATGCCAATTTGGTCTGCATGCATCACACTGCCCCAAAGTGTTGGTTTTTTTTTTATGCAAGTGAATGAATTATGTTGGGAAAATGAAGTCAGCCTGATAAATCAAGCTCAAATGACATAACATCTAAAAAAAACTTGAACATGTAACATAGCCGCTAGCAGCTAGGGTTTTTGGGGGGGGTTGTTTGTTGTTTTTTTGACCTCTCCTCTCTCCTTTTTACTCCTTGTTTCATGGTAATGTTGTTTGTGGGTTAGTGTTGTCTGTCTGTGATGCCCGTTAATGTTGGATGCTTCTATGTCTTCAATGAGTTTTTCATTTTTTCCACCCAGTAGTCTTTCTAAACAAGAATTTATTCTTAAATGACCAGCCAGGTACACTAAAGGCTGAATAAATAAAGACATAGGCTAATAGCCAACTAGCTTGCTGGGAAGGTAAATTATTTGAAAATAATGGTCATATACATGATTTGTGGGTATCTTCCAACATGGAGTTAATTTTCACTCCGACATGCAACTCTTTCACCAAGTGGGGAGAGTAAGGTTCAGTGACTGGCTGAGCAGATGAACGAGGCACAGTGTGCACATCATTTATGACTGACTAAGTGAAGAGTGAGGCAGCCCGCTGCTGGCAGCCGTGGACCAGGCATCTGCCTTTCAGACCTCACTCAGGAAACAAAAGTGCCTTCTGCCAGCTTTAGGGCTGTTTCTAGAAGCCAGAAAGAGCCACTGCTTTGATTGTCTGGCAGTACAACCCCTCCTCCTGTGCCGAATGTAAGATTATTGGTCAACTGCATAAAACTTAATATCCACTAAACTGACCATGTTCCCTTTCAGAGGTCATTTTTTATTCAGTTTGATATGATAAACAACGAACATCTAAGTGTGTATAACCTAAAAAAAAAAGCCTAAAAATACTGTCCTTTTAAGTGTTTGGGGTTTTGGACAGAGAATTACAACATAACAATTGTCTACACATATTATGGTCTAAGCAGAATTGCAGGATTCAGATAAATGGCAGTCTTACCGTTACCCTCTGTTATTTCAGAGCCGTTTGATGATGCCCTGGGTGTGTCTGGGCCCGTGGGCCCCAGCTCGGCAACAGCAGCGCCCCCGCTGGTGGAGCAGTTACAGTGCGAGGCCTGGTTCCATGGCAGCTTGAGCCGCAGACAGGCCGAGAGGTTGCTGACCCGGGACGGGGACTTCCTAGTGCGGGAGTCTGGGACCACGCCTGGGCAGTACGTCCTCACTGGACAGCAGGGGGGCCAGCCTAAACACCTGCTACTGGTTGACCCAGAAGGAGTGGTGAGTCAGAGATCACACAAGGAGAGTTTTAAATAGCTTATACTGGGGCTGTTTTAATGAGTGATTTTCCTTCTTTTTTTTTTTTTTGTCTTAGGTCCGTACCAAAGACCATCGGTTTGAAAGTGTGAGCCACTTGATCAGTTACCACATGGACAACAGACTGCCCATCGTATCAGCGGGGAGTGAAGTGTGTCTGCAACAACCAGTGGAGCGCAGGGCCTGAACACACACACAAAAACACGGACACACATACCACAAAAACACAATCTCATACACCTACGAAACCCTCCCAAACACATCCATGTCCGTACACCATTGCAAAACAAGACATACACACCGTCATATGCTCAGCTCAGTACACATAGCAACACTACACAATCACACATTTAACTCACACACAGGATACACAAACCACAGCAAAGAAAGCCAAAAAAGAAAAAAAGTCACTCTGCCAAATCACTCGCTTGCTGCTGTCGCCACATATTCCTGTCCCTTCTTCAAGCCAAACTGTGACCTCTCCCATCCCTCCTCCATCCCATCCGAACATCAGACCATCCCTCAACCACAGAGAAGCACTGCTGCAATTTCTCAACAGCCTACTGTGAACCAGGGAGGAGCCCTAGCTATTTTCAGACCAGGGCAGAAAAGAAATGCAATTTTAAATGCAAAAAAAAGAAAAAAAAAGAAAAAGAAAAACCTTAACATGCGATTCTGAAATGATAACACAGAACAATTACGAATACGTGGAATCAAGCAGAAATTAATTCTGGAGCTGAAGAGCTAACAGTGAGCTTTTGGAAAGGGCCACAAAAACGGGACAATGAATGAGATTTTCACCGTGTTGAAGAGCGTGTCCCACCATTTGGGACAATGATTTCTCTCCTCGGACTGTTGCTGGAGCAAATCAATTCATCTCGACATCTCAACTCAATGATAATGGTTCTTTCTTTAAAAGACTCAATCTGGCTCAAATATAAATTCTCCCCTCAAGTATCACTGGAGTGATTCAGCAGCCAAACATGACTCTTAAATCAATCTGCTTGGTGAATATGCTTCCAATTTAAACCGGACCCCCACCCTTTCCCGACAACCACTCTCCTTTAATGACTTTTGAACTTTGACCCCAAGAGTGATACCTGGTCATGTCAAGGAGGACAGCCTGTATGCCTGTATGCAAAACTGGGACTGCTATGCCAATGACCATCATTTGTGTTGAATTTTTTTTTTTTTTTTTGGAAGGACATTAATCCAGGTTTCTGTCTGTCTGTCGGCTTGGGACTCATTTCATATTGGGCAATCTGTGTTCAGGATGGTCCAGTCAGTTGTATCTCCCTGTAAACACAGATCCAGTCACACACCCACACACACATTTATACAGGGCACAGTCTACACTCCACACATGCCACCCCTGTCATCATGCCAAAGAACATGAACTTGGTTGCTTAAGGTGGGGTGGAAGCCACACGGCTTATCAGCAAAGACTTAATGCCACCTGTATGTTTGTGTATCTGTCTTATGTGCTTGCATAGAGAGCAAATTGAGAGGGAAGGAAATGCATAATGAAAAAACAGGCCTGTTTCAGAGAGGATTAATCTAGGCATTGTGCCTGAATACAACATGATAAAAAGGAGAGTTGAGAGCAAATTGTGCAATGATGTCATTCAAAAACACAGCAACTAGTACATTTTGAGCAGCATAGACCTACTATTGCTTCTCAGTGGCTGTCAAGTTTAGTATGTGTTTGCATTGACAATCTATGGCTAAATGTCTTTCCAGAGTATTTTGATAGAAAGTTATATGGCAGAGTTGAAGGACGCCCCCTTATATGGTGGCCCTCCTTATGCTGGTGATATGAGACATGTTGAACAGTCTAAGCAATGAATTTCCCTCTGCAAATGTGATGCACAGTTTGTTCTAGTGAGTAGCTGATTAGTTTTAGTGTATGTAAGATGTTGCTTTTTTAATCATTTGAGGGAATAACATCCTTTTTCTAAAACCTTGTATCAGATGAAGAGGGGTGGGGACAATTGAACACATTGGCATCAGTGTATTTTGGAGCGTTTGAAACATTATTCAAATGTTAAGCCAAATTCTGCTCCCTGATGTGCTGTCTTCACAAACGGAGGATTTGGGGAAGAGATTCAGAATACTTTCCCCCCTTTCCTCTTCCTCCTCCCTCTAGTTCATGGTGTTGGTTTTTATATCTTTTAATTGTGCCTTGTTTCTTCAATGCAGTCACGTCACTTCATTGCAGTCACCTTATGTACTTAATTCAAATGTAGTCGACTACAGGAGAATCCTACACAAGCCTCTCAGTTAAACAAAGACTCTGCAAAAATGACACTCCAGTACACACACAAAAACAGATACAGTGATGGCAATCTCCTCTGATGCACATTCTTGCGTTTAGCTTATTATCACAGATACTTGATGTCACCTATGGGGGGAATATTTCCTGGCCACCTGTAAATAATATCCATCTTAATTGGTCACCTTGATATCGGGTCTGGATAATTGTTTTCATAGCTGTATATTTAATGACTAAGTGATTCGTGACACAGAGCCAGACACCACAGCACTGAAGTAGCTCTTATAGCAAACTTGTTAAACTTGTTAAAGTATTTGACATTGAGGCCAAACTTTATGTATGACAAGGGGAAGGGATCTCTCAACCTAAACCTTAATTGTTAAGTAGGGCGGGGTTCCACAAAGCATGATTACAAAATAAGCCAGAGAACTGTGGAAAGTATCACGCTATAATCTGGAGAAAGTGATTTTGAATCTATAGAACAAAACTTTTAACATTTGACGAAGTATTAGATTTAGGAACATGATTCACTCCATATTGATGAGTGCTACCAAAAAAATAAAATTTTAGAATATGCCTTTTTTTTGTTTGTTTTTTTGTAACACTTAATAAGATTATCTGGCTAATGTGCTAATCCTGCTGTGTGGAATAACCGCCAGGTCTTAAGACCTGTCAGTGGGCTCACAACATACACACACATGCACACACACACACACACACAGCAGAGTGACAGTTGGGTCAGACAGAAACTCACACTGTCTGTCTGTTCAGGTGTTAGTGTGTCATGCAGGTCAGAGATGAAAAACCTGAGCCTGTGTGTGTGTGTGTGTGCTTGGTGTATGTGAGAATATGTGTGCCCAAAAAGGACCCATCTGTCTCTCTCGTTAGTATTGTTAGTGAATTGGTCGAGCATTATCATTGTTCATCACAGTTGCCTTTGTTGCATGAAAATCCTTTCTAAATTTCTAGATTATTGTTGTTGTTGGTGGTGATATTGTGGATAATGCTGTTGTACTTTTTAATTTGTGTTTTTGGAAGCCAAAGGTTCCTTTCTGATTGCCTGCACAGATATTGATTTTTACTTTTTATGTTTCTGTTTTACTACTTGTTTTGTTTTTAGGGAAACATTTCTGTTTACACCTGTATCTGAAAATATAGATTGCATATATAAATACATATATCATTAATGTTTCTCTGTGACTTTGTCTTTTGATATGTTGTCTGCATGTAGCCCCGGTACTGACTTTGTCTAATAGATCTGGCAGCATTCTTTCATTTCTATATAAGTGCATTTTAAAAACCTGTTTTGAAGCAAACAAAGCACGCACTGCTAGAAGGTAAGAACAATCACCTGCCCAAACTGTCCTGAACAAAGAGCTGGTTGGGGAGGGAGAGAGATGTGGTGAGAGAGGGGGGGGAGCAGTGGAGCTGCTGGAACTCTCCTGTTTGTGAATAGCTGGAGTCTGTACAGTAGGGGGCTGATTCAGGGATTATTAGAGCCCAGGGAGAGACAGGGGGAGGCTGCAAAACACAGATAGCCAGAGAATAGAGGGGAACAGTGTACAGCAAAGGTAAACAAGGCCCTTAATCAATCAGACTATGTTTGAAAGCAGGGAAGAGTAGAGAAAAAGCAGGATGTGAAAGGATGGAGCCTGCAGTTTGTATAGGAGGTTATAAGTAGGGGAGCTGACTGTGTCAGGTTTGCGGAGTAGACCTCAACTGTTACACGGGCCTAGCCCAATCCTGATTGTTGTTCCCGGGTTCCTTTCCTCACTTGTCCCATTTCTTCTGTTCTGCTGCTGCTTGCCACCCTGCTTGCCTCCGCCAGATTACTCCTTTTCCTCTGTGAAGCCATGCACCCCCAGCGTCCTCTTCCCCAGGCCATGCCCTCCTCTCTGGGGCAGAATCTGCGTGACATGGCCCTGGGCCTGGGACGAGGCAAGAACTTCCTGGGAGGAAACATCGCTTATGGTTTTATCCAGTCTGTGAAGGAGTGCCTTTACTTCCTCCTCTGCTGTTGGTGCATCAAAGAAATCCTGGACTGAGAGACTGAGAGCAAGAGTAGATCAAATGATCACATAGATAAATTTTTCCGTGTTTCTCCATTAGCTTCTAGTGTAATTCCTACCCACGGTTGTTCCAGCTTTTATTTCATCAGACATGGAGTATTTGATCAGCATCGCTGGCAAAGCATTGGCAAGTATGATTCCTCTCTTACATGACAAACTACCCTTATTGCACATAGCAAGCAAAAGTACACTTTTTGCAAAGCTACAATTTCAGTGAGTAACAAGTTTATTATGTGATGAAATGAATTTGTGGATTAACTCTAATTATGATCTCTTTCAGTTTTTCAGTGCCTCTAAGACGCTCCTCTTGGGTTCTCAGGAAACAAACATGGAGTCCTAAATGTTGTACTTTCAGATGCCGTAGAAGTTCATTGTGGGACTGGTTCAATTCAACCCAGTTGATGTGAGATCTTCAGGGATATGACAACCCTGATTGTGATGTTGACTTGAGAAGACAAACTGGTGTGATGAAGAATAAAAGAACAAGTGAATGGAAATGTTTCATCTTTATGTCTGAATTCTTTTCCCATTTGATTTAATTAGAGTTTAGTGTTATTGGATTAGATTTAGGCTATAGAAACTCAGACCATGTTTAGTTTAGCTATAGTTTAAGCTGTGGAAATCTTGCAGAAAATGGTGTGCACTACAAAATGTCCCCAGCCTGAAGATGGAGAGGTGCATTCAAACCATTTTCAAGTCCTCGGGTGGAGTTGGATGCTGAGCTATAATCCCTCAGCAATGTTTCAAGTGGAAAGAAACTTAATTTCAGCTGAATTGATCTGAGGCAAAAATTGATCGTCTAGATGCAGCCACTGAAATGGAGAGAAGGGGACACCAGCTCTTGTGTCATGCATGTGCAGTGATAGCTTTCACGTGCCTTTCTTGGCATTTAAACCTATAGCCTACTTTCCTATATTTAATTCCAAAAAAATACACCCAATTTTGCTGTAAAAGCTTGTCAGCTGTCTATGCCTACTGTAGTGCACTGGATAAAATATCTAAGATTTAAATTGTCTGAGCTCTACTGACTGTTATTCAAAAATATCTACTACACAGCCTGGACTTCATCTGATATTCCGTAAGCCTGCAGCAGATCAGCATACCTGTCTGTGAGTCACGGTGTCACTTACCGACTTTAACAACACAACGTATGTGAGACAGCCCCTCAGCATATTCACCCTCACCTGCTTGTGCCAATCAATTTGGAAGCGCTCCAGTGGGGCTGGCGTGACGTCGCACTGCCATTGGCCGAGATGTGGCCGAGGGGCGGGACAACCGTAAACGTCGCCTGTCGTTGGACGAGGAGCACGAGGATCATGCAAGTTAGGAGGTGCGTTTCAAGTTGTCCTGAAGTTGGATGGAAAGACGCAGGACAGACTGCTGGAAAGTGTCACCGCACAGACTGTTGGGTTTAAAGAAAAGCGACGGAGCAAGGTAAGATTGACGTGCACCTGGCGGCACAATCCTGTTTAATACAAAGTAGCAACTACTGCTTTGTTCACGAGTTGTTACATTGTCGCGACTACTCCGTTTGACTCCCTCTTTTCCTGGTTTCTCGAGTGAATTTAACTTTTTTAACCTGGAGTGGGAAGGATGTAGGTTTTCCTTAAAAAAATAAATAAATAATAATAATAATAACCTGAAAAGTTTACGTGTTTTGTTGTTAATGTAGTGAACTTACTCGTGCCTCAAAGGTAATTCGTATTCTCGTACTTGAAGCCTCTCAGCACATTGACGGTTCCTGTCAGAGGCTTCACACCCCTTCACACAAAACAGACTGCACACAAATAATATTTGCCAACTGCCTTTGCCGATGATGCCGTGAACTGCTTTGAGTAATGTGTTGTTTACAGGAAAACGCTCAACAGCTAAGAGCATAACACTTCCCTCCGAATGGCCTGTACTCTGGGTTACTGCCTGACCATTTTTGGAAATTTTTCTCTGCCGAGGCCAAGATAAGAAAGATTAGGCTTTCACTCTCAACCCTATAACCTATTTAATGGCGAACAATATAGAAGGCATGCGCCCATAATTTGCCTAACGTAATTTAGACTAATGGCAGAAACTATTATTGGCTGCTAACATTAGTACAAAGACTGAGCGTCCAGTGTATTGAGACAGTCTGGGAGGACACCAATCATTTAACTTGTTTAACCTAAGCTCAGGCATGAAATACGCAAGCTACCTCACTCAGCCTGCCAAAACTACAGCGTCAGAAGATAAATTTAAGTGATTCCTCGCTGAAGAAAAAAAACAACTCCTAAAATTATTCTTTCTATCAGCTGAAAGTCTCTTTTTACGGTGCAATTGCAAAAACCTCCGTTTAAAACTGTCGTTAGAGTACATTGCTGCCTCTGCTGTGCTCCCCAAGGCCATATTCTGCATGCTCTCTTCCTCTCTCCAGTCAATCTCATCGTTGCTAAATTTAGCCAGTATCTATTTAAGCCATTCTGCTATATGCTCCACAATGCTCCTCGGGCCCCAGGCTACATTCAGTAGACATCTCTTGGGAGGCACTCGATTAGAAGACCTAATTTGCCAAGCTGGAAGAGAATTGAATTTGGGGAGCAAAGTGTGTCGTTACACATAGAAAAGTGGTGTTAAAGTTAAGTGGTTAGTTTGTTCTGCGTCCACAGAAGAGAGTCAGACAGCACACAATAAATATGTATATTTGTCATGTCATTATCTACCGTGTGAAAGACAAGGCTTTATAAAGTGCTAAGAGCTTGCACTTTGCAGGTATCTTTCTACATAGTATAGTAAGTGAAGCGTTTTGTCTCTCTGCATGTAAGAGCATCCATTGGTCAATCACTTAAAGTGTGTTTCCGCTCCAGTGATGCCAGTCTAAATGGAGTCTTCTTGGCCGAGTAGATTACCATAGAAGTAGAGTAAATAGGATAAAATGATCCTGCCAGTTGTAGTTAAGCTGAAAAACTTGTTATTCCCAAGCAATGTGCATTTTGTATTGTGTGCATATTTAAAATAGGTGGTTTGTCGGCACTCATTAAGCAGTCATTGATAGTAGCTTTGGGATGTACAGGCCATTCTGCAGGTTGTATCTCTAGAACGGCGCCAGCCTTAGTTACCCACGTCTCTGCCAAAGAATCCCCCCAGCTAGTCAAAAGCCAGGGTGACCAAAAGGCCCACAACACCCTCTAACTACTAATGAAGAACTGAATGCTCCCCGAGACTGAGACTTCCTGCACACACAGAGTAATGTGTTAACAACACATTACAGTAGATCTTTTATCAGCAGGATGATTGAGGCTAAGCAGAACAGGCATGTATTCAAATCCTGTGCATGTGTAAACAGAGGATGTAAATTTCTTTAGGCTGCAGAGTAGACAGCGTCACCCTAGCAGCACACCAGTGGCAGACCTTTACACAATACAGGGCTCACTACAGCTGCCCGCGTCTTCCTTGGTAAATGAGTCGTGCATGTACCAAAAACAAGCTCTATCCACTCTACCATGATAAGGATCTTTGATTTAGTTAGTTGGAAAGTCACTGTGGCAATGGCGGTTTCCTGTTTATGTTTTGTATAATATATGCATTTATACTTTGGATGGACTTTGATCATGTTGGCTATATTGGAAATATTTTTATGATTATCAGTATATCAGCACTGATGCAGGTCTTGCCAGAGTAGGCCCTCTATAAGAGTGTTTTATTTATTTATTTGTTCATTCAGGTTTTTACTCAGTCTATGCATGTGTGCTATTTCCCAACAACTTATTTATTTATTCATTCATTCTGGATTGCACTGCTGGATTCATTCCTATTCTTAATTGTGCTGGCATATGATGATTTGTGTTTAGCCTTTAAGTAGGTTAGTTGTTCTTCTGGGTGTGTCACTGTCACTGTCTTTGGCCAACACTCATGAAGTAAGGGCTCATGTACAGTATATGGTTTGAATCTCTTTCAAACCATATATATATGATGAAGATCTAAAGACTGAAAGATTAGGTTTTCATCCCAATGAAGGCAATTTCACATTTAAAAAAAAACTCCTTTTCTCCATGTTTGAAAAGTCAAACAGCAGGCTTTGATCCAGACAGGTATTTCATATAGGATCTTATCTATAGAAAGAGGAGGATTTCATAGTGCCTTCATCAGTTGCATCACCTTGCCAGGGATGCTCACATGAATATACATTATACTGACTGTTCTCACCATTGTTCTTGTGTTGCAGGAATTGGGCTGAGACACTAGGGGGCGATGTCGGGAGGCAGCGGTGCCAACAACAGCTGGACCATCCTCACTTCCGAGGTATCAAGTCATTCTTTATGTATGTGTCCAACTGTCTTTATTAGGGAGGAGATGTCACTGACTCCAAACAGCACAAGAATATGTGCTGCCCTTATGCTGGAACCAAAAGAAAAAAGCATTGTTGTTAAAAATGACAACTCCTTGTCCCAGCTGATTATCTTTTGGGTCACCTGAATAGGAAGTAGGTTTCTGACATAAGACTTGAAAATTAGTTGAAATTCTTGCTACTCTATTTTTCTTCTCCTCTTTTTTTCTTATGTAAATCTCATTTGACCAGGCATGTTGGCTTAAAAAGTCTCACTTTAAGCAAGGGCCTGAGGCACCGTGTGGCCAGATAGGCCTACTTGAATAGTATTATGTTTGTGTGCTTGTGTGCTTGTCTGTATGTGCATGTGACTGCTGTCATGTTTGTCTCAGGAGTCTGCTGCTGAAACCCTGCGGCCTCTGACAGAGCACCACGAAGAAAGCAATACATCAGCAGCAGAGCATACAGGTGTTTATGCACACTAATACACACATAATGAAATTCACAGCATCTTGAATGCTCCAAATAATTGTCCATTTTCATCCTGTGCCTGTGTCTGATGAGCCAGGCAGTGGGGCAGAGAGCCAGCCTGCAGAGGTTGCCATGTCTGCAGTGAAGGACCACCAGGTCAGACACTAATACATCATTTTCTGCTATATAGTAGCACTATTTGTTTTATGCTTTTGGTAAATACTCCATTTAGATGTGTCATATCAAATCATATCGTTCTGCAGTTTGCAAGTGCAGTTAAAATATTCAAATTAACTATAGCAACACTTGTACGAAGATGTTGCTGTATTAGTTTTCATTTACTCACCGAGAGCACAAAAATAAGGATTGCTGCTTAGGAGCTGAACACAGTCTTACCAGATTTGCTTTGTTGCTGCAGTTCTGCTACAGTGGAGGCCAAGAATATAATTCAAGCTGCCAACATGTCTACGGTTGCAGCCCTGCTTAACTGTTTTGCTTGTTTGTTTTGTCTGTTTTTGGCAGGCCTCAGTTTGTTTGTCCCATGTAATATGTAACATGTATTTACGGGGAGCTAGTCATTTTTGCAAATAAAAGCCTTCCTTAGGTTTATCAAGATCCTTCCATCTCCCGCCCCCCAGAGAATTATTTTGTGACTGCTCACAGTACCTCCCTAATGTAATACCCCAAGGAATTTTAATGACCTGCTTTCTGTCCCCAGGTATCGGAAGACAAAACAGCAGAGCATAGTGGAGACACGGGCAGTGGTCCGTCCGATCACTCCATGCTCACACCTGCCCCTGCCGGCAACATCGCCTTTCCCTCTACTTTAGATGTCCCCGCCCACTCCGTCCCTGGTAGTGATGGACTCAGCCAATCAGAGGGCCTGCCTGAGGATCCAGCACCACACAGCCCTGACCCTGATTCCTTTTCTGATTCCTACACCCACTTGAGCCCCTCCCCTGACGAGCCCCCAGCCTCACTGCTGTCCACAGAGACCCTGGGAGGGCTGGAGCTCACACAGGAAGAGGAGAGGCATGCCCAGGACGAAACGCTGTATCCGACAAACGGGGAGGGGCTAGAACAGGAAGGGGAGGAGTCAGAGCTGTCTCAGCAGGCAGCTGACTTAGGGAAACAAGCAGGTAAGACAACAAGAATCCAAAACATGTGACTTTGGTCTGGTGATTATCTATTTAGCCTATTTAACCTCAATAAGAACCATAAAAGAGATTCGGACATTAAACTTAAAATACTTTACCACAGGTTGGGGGCTTAAATCACATTCTGTGGAACTGAAGTCCAGTATATTTTACATACAGGACAAGCTTGTTTTGGCCAGAGCACAGTAATGTTACGTTATGTTAATTGCAGCATCAGTCTTACTGTATGCATGGCTGGTAATGATCTCGGTGTGTGTATGGCAAAGGTCATCAGACTGCGGGTCTATAATTTATATCTTGTCAGCGATTTTTTTCACACCAGGAGAGTGCATGCATAATTTTGTATGTTTTGTGGGTGTGGGAGTTTGTGTGTATTTCCCAGGACTAAGCTCTGTACCGTATGTTTGTGTTTTAAGTTTACTTGGTGGACCAGCTGGTTATGGACTTGTTCAGTATCTGGGCCAGGAAGTTGTCTGGAGAGGCTGTGGTCGGTATGAGGAAGGGAGCATGAAGTGACAGAGAAACTCTTTAGTCGCATGCCACCCTGCAGCATAAATTGGCTTCAGAGGGACTGACATCTCTCCAAAGTGTTTCTCTTTTTTTTTTTTTTTTCCCAGTGTGGTGTTTTTGGTCTACAGCTCTATGCCTCGCTTCAGCATTGAAATGGTCTTCTTTTGCTCTATTGTGCATAACATTCCCATTTAGCTTTTATTTTCCCACTAAAATCCAGTGTAACTAGGTTCTTAAGAGTGCCTGTTGAGAGTACCATTTCACCTGAATGGTAAAAATTGATGAGAGTAGTTTGGACTCTTTAATATGTCTTATAAAGATTGTTGTTTCCAGATGCTAGCCGTTCCAAAAATGATGCACTTGAGAGCTAAATCGTTTTGCAGACTTCCGAGACCGGGTATTTAATCCTTACTTAAATAGATTGGTGTAAATTACAGTGTGCCAATTGAGCAAATTAACCAGATGTGCCGCAGCAGAAACATTAAGAGACGAGTCTCACCTCCCATGAGGAGTTTGGTCTCTTAGTGCAGCATTAAACCAAAGTTAGCCACAGCAGCTGTGCTATCTAACACAAGCAGTGGAAGTGTAAGAATTTGTGCTCTAATAAAGTGCTGTACCTTTTTTTTGAATAATAAATGCGTCAAAAAATTAAATGTATGCATATCTCAAAAGTGCGTGAGTCACTGTTTCTCTCAACTTTGCCTTCACGATATCCATAAAACAGATTCCACTTCTAAAATACAAAAAGTAACTGTTAAAATAGACTTTTTGTTGCAGTTGTTCAAGCTCTCGCCTTCTCCTGCCCCAGACTCTCCTGTGGATTCAGAGGTGGGACACGACAGAACTGAGAAGGAGGGAGAGGAGGGAGAGCCAGAGGTGAGGAGGAGGAGGTCTCTCTTGGCAGCTCTGGAACGGATAGGAAGGAGGGAGGAGGAAGAGGAAGGAGAGGAAGAATTTCAGCCTCCACAAAGGGAGGAAGACAGTGGGTTTTCTGTGAACAAGTGCATCCTGGGTGCTGTTATTCTGTTGGGCCTCGGGACCATCTTCTTCTCAGGTAGGCATCACCATGTGTGCTGTTAAGAGGACAGATTTCTTTCTTTCTTTCTTTCTTTCTTTCTTTCTTTCTTTCTTTCTTTCTTTCTTTCTTTCTTTCTTTCTTCCCTTTGTTATTTATGGTTGGTTAAGTGGTTATTTTAAGGTACCTTAGTTGGGAAGGGCACTCTGAAACTGAGGTTTGTTATACCTACAGGTGTCTTCATGGACCTGGATGAGGGTAGGGTGTGTGTGTGTGTGTGAGTGTGTGCGTGTGCATGCGGGTGGGTGGTCACTGGTGTGAGTGTGCTAGTGAAAATATGCATGTATTTGAGTCTCTGTGCATGCATCTGTCACTTCTTTGTATCCTCCCCAGTATGCACTGAATGCTTTTACACTCAGTGTGTGTGTGTGTGTGTGTGTGTGTGTGTGTGTGTGTTTGAGAGAGGGAGAGAGGGACAGGGAGAGTGAGAGAAACGCAGTGACTATTCTTAATATTATTGCTGTTGTCAGGTGAAATCTCTAAAATTTCAACTTTTCAAGAACTCAGAAAAACAGCCTGTTTTTTAGCTTGATGAACACACTTTTTCAGTTTGTCAAGTGAGTTTTAATTTTTGTGTAAGCCCACAGGCCTAAGGACTTTATCAGCTGCTAGATTCTAGCAGATATGGTGCATAGTCCTCTAGCAGCAAGAGCATTGTAATAATTCTTTCAGGTTTCATGTTAAAGCTACAAGGTATTCACCAACAATATTTTAGCTAAACTTTCATTTTTGGAGTAATATATACTGCATGCCATCTATGTATTCATTTAAAAAATACACATTTTTGGAATAAAAGGGCTTTGAATGTTGCTTGCTGTGATGCATTTCTGCTCATTTCACAATATTTATGTGCATCTTTTTGTTTTTATTTGTCAGTAATATGCATTGCAGTGTCATGCTTTTTGCTCATGTTCTTTGACAAGTGAATTATGCCCATGGAAGTAAAAGTTTGCATAATCTCTTGCAGAGAGTGATTATGGTGCAAGGGAGGTCAGAGATGCAGAAGTGCCTGTAAAACAGGTCAGTGTCAAGTCAGGACCTCATTTCACTTTCTCCTCCCACTTTCCCTTCCCTCTACTCTAAATTCTATTGTTAATATTAGGAATAAAATACATTTTGTGGATGCTTTTACCCACTTTACAGTACAAAGAAAACAACCACAAAAATCTTGAGCATGATGATCCTAGTATGCACTGATATGGTTGTCATAGGCTGAAACGGATATCTGCCCACCTGCTGATACTGATATGGATTTGTGTGAGAAATGTAATACAAATGCAGGTACAAAACATGTTAAGCTTTTCAGACAGACATGTCTTAAGATAATCATTTTTAAACAAATGACCATGTTAGTTTTACAGTTTTATTAACCAAGAAAAAAGGTTTTCTCAATCATCCAACATTGACAGTAGCGATGATAGTGGCTCGATACAATATTGCTGTAGAAAGCTGATTTCAGTTGATAGCATGGCAGCTGCAGTGTTGGTGACTACACCCTGAGCTGCAGGGATCCTCACTGTTTCCTGTCTCATCACCATACAATCTTAGCTCAGCTTAGCTCAGCCCTCAAATATCCTGTCTGGCAATGATAAACTTGATAAGGCAGTCTTGCTATTGTGTTGTGTTGTGGTGTGTGTGTGTGTGTGTGTGTGTGTGTGTGTGTGTGTGCGTGCATGTG